>JAACNH010000616.1:0-169753 GCA_019447015.1 Hymenochirus boettgeri | reverse complement strand
GTAACATAGATAACAATGTAACAATATGTAACAGCGATTAACAGTTAGTAACAATTAACAATCTATATAACAATGTAACAATCTATGTACATCTTATATAACAATGTAACAACATCTATTAAAGTCTATATCAATGTCATTAACAATCTATGTAACAGTCCTATATATAACAATATTACATCTATGTAACAGTATACTATGTAACAATTATTAAACAATCTATGTAAACAGTCTATATAACAATTCAAGCTCATGTAACAGTACTATATAACAATGTAAATCAACAGTCTATTATAACAATGTACAATCATTAACAGTATTAATAACAATGTAACAGTCTATGTAAACAATGTCTATAATTGTATACAATGTAACAAATCTATATAACAATGTAACAATCATGTAACAGTCTATAGAACAATGTAAACAATCCATGTAACAGTCATAATTAACAATGATAAAATGTACATATAACAGTCTATATAACAATGTAACATCATGTAACAGTCTATATAACAATGTAACAATATCTATATAAACAATTTGTAACAATCTATATAACAGTACTATATAACAATGTAACAGTCCATGTCAGTTATACAATGTAACAATCCTATGTAACCAGGTCTATATACAATGTTACAATCTATGTAACAGTCTATATGAACAAGTAAACAATCTATGTACAGTCTATATAACAATATAACAATCTATGTAACAGTCTTATAACACTGTAACAAATCTATATAACAATGTGTAACAATGCCATGATAACAGTCTATATAACAATTGAACAATCTTGTAACAGTCTATTAACAATGTAAACATCTATGTAACAATCTATTAACAATGTAACATCCATGTAACAGTCTATATAACAATGTAACAATCCATGTAACAGTCTATATAACAATGTAACAATCTATCTCAACAGTCATATTAACTTTAACAATAATATAACAATGTAACAATCTATGTAAAGACTATATAAACAATGTAACAATCTATGTAACAGTATATGCAAGTAACAATCTCTGAACATCTATAAACAATGTTTACAATTATGTAACGTCTATATAACAATGTAAGCAATCATGTAAAGTCGTATATAACAATTAGTAATAACATCAATGTAACAGTCTAATATAACAATGTAACAGTCTAATAACAAATGTAACGAATCTATGTAACAGTCTATATAACAACTGGAACAATCTATGTAACAGTATATATAACATGTTAACAATCTATGTAACAGTCTATATAACAATGTAACAATCCATTGTAAACCGTCTATATAACAATGTAAAGTCTATATAAATGTAACATCTATGTAACTATATATACAAGTACACATAACGTCTATATAACAATGTAACAAATCTATGTAACAATATATAACAATTGTAACAATATATGTAACAGTCATATAACAATGTAAACTCTATATAACAATGTAACAATCTATGTAACAGTCTATATAACAATAACAATCTATTAAGTCTATATACAATGTAACAATCTATAAACAGTCTATATACAATGTACATCATTTAACGTCTATTTAAAATGAACAATCAGGATAACAGTCTATATAACAATATAACAATCTATGTAACAGTCTATAGAACAATGTTACAATCTATAAACAACGTAACAATCCATGTACAGTCTATATAACAATGTTAACAATCTATCGTATAACGTAACAGTCTATTATAACAATGTAACAATCAGTACAGTCTATATAACAATTGTGTAACAAACGATCAATGTAAACAGTAGTATATACAAGTAACAATCCATGTAACAGTATATAACAATGGAACAATCTATGTAACAGTCTATATAACAATGTACAATCTATTGTAACATCTATATAACAAGTTTTGTAACAATCCATTGTAACAGTTCTATGTATAAAACAATGTAACAGTCTATTATAACAAATGTAACAATATATGTAACAGTCTATATAACAATGTAACATCTATATAACAAGGTAACAGTCTATAAAACAAGGTCTATATAACACAATGGTAACAAATCTATGTAGACAGTATATATAACAATTGTAACACATCCAGTAACACGTCCATATAAACAATGTCAACAATATATGTAACAGTCTATGGACACCAGGGGTTCTCATTTTTGTACCAGAGGATCCAGAGGATGGCAAAAAACCACCCGAAATATGAAGGGGGAAAAATTCCTTCCTGACTCCAAGTGGCAATCGGAAATATCCCTGGATCAACTCTACTTTATGTATCAATACCAGTAACTTGTAACATTCCTTGTTTGCAGAAACAATCTATGTAACAGTCTATATAACAATGTAACAATCCATGTAACATCTCTATACCAATTGTAACAATCTATGTAACAGTCTATATACAATGTAACAATCTATAACAGTCTTATAACAATGTAACATCCATTGTAACAGTCTATATAACAATGTACAATCTATGTAACAATCATATAACATGTAACAATCTATGTAACACTATATAACAATGTAACAATCTATGTACACTATTAACAATGTAACAATCTATGTACAGTCTATATAACAATGTAACAATATATATAACAGTAAACTATACAGTCTATATAACAATGTAACAATCTATGTAACAGTCTTATGCAATGTAACAATCTATGTACAGTCTATATACAATGTTACAATCTATGTAACATTCTATTTAACAATGTAACAATCTATGTAACAGTCTATATAACATATAACAATCTATGTAACAGTCTATATAACAATGTAACAATCTATATACAATGTAACATCCATGTAACAGTCTATAAACAATGTAACAATCTTGTAACAGTCTATATAACAATGTAACAATCTTATAACATGTACAATCCATGTAACAGTCTATATAACAATGTAACAATCCATGTAACAGTCTATATAACAATGTAACAATCTAACAGTCTATATAACAATGTAACAATCCATGTAACAGTCTATGTAACAATGTAACAATGTAACAATCTATGTAACAGTCTATATAACAATGAACAGTCATATGCAATGTAACAATCTATGTAACAGTCTATATAACAATGTTTACAATCTATGTAACAGTCTATATACAATTACCATCTATGTAACAGTCTAATTAACAATATAACAATCTTGTAACGTCTTATAACATTAACAAGCTTATAACATGTAACAATCCATGTAACAGTCTAATAACAATGTAAACATCTATGTACAGTCTATATAACAATGTACCATCTATGTAACAATCTATATAACATGTAACAATCATGTAACAGTCTATATAACATGTAACAATCCATGTAACAGTCTATATAACAATTTAACAATCTATCTAACATTCTATATACAATGTAACAATATATAACAATGTAACAATCTCTGTAAGCAATAAAAAAAAAAAAAAAAAAAAAAAAAAAAAAAACAGTCTAATATAACATGTAACAATCTATGTAACAGTCTATATACAATGTAACAATCATGTACAGTCATACTACACTGTACAATCTATGTAACGTCTATATACAATGTACCAATCTATGTAACAGTCTATTCTAGTAAAGTCGACACAATTTAACATCAATACATTAATCAGTCTAATAATACAATGTAACAGTCTATATAACAATGTAACGATCTATTAACCGGTCATTAACGTAATGTAACAATCTATTGTAACAGTCTATATAAAATGTAACAATCCAACGACGTCTATATACACAATACAACTCGTAACAGTCTATATAACAAAGTTAAACAGTCTATATACATGTAATATCTTATGTAACACACTTAAACATGTGTGACAACACCTTGTACATCTTATAACAAGTAACATCGGAGCGTAAAAAAGGTGCTATACCTATATAACAATGTAACAATCTTATGTAACAGTCTTATATACAATGTAAACAATATTATAACAATGTACACATCTATGTTAACAGTCTATATAACAATGTAACACAATCTATGTAACAGTCTATATACATGTAACAATCTTGTAACAGTCTATATAACAATGTATCAATCATATGTAACATTCTATTTAACAATGTAACAATCTCTTAACGTCTATATAACAATATAACAATCTATGTAACAGTCTATATAACATGTACAATCTATAAACAACGTAACTCCATGTACAGTCTATATAACAATTCACAATCTATGTAACAGTCATAAACATATACATCGTACTCTAATAATAATATTAACAATCCAGTGTACAGTCCTATATAACACATTGTGAACAACCATGTAACAGTAGTGTATAAACAGGTAACAATCCATGTCAACAGTATGTATAACATGGAACCAATCTATGTAACAGTCTATATAACAATGTAACAATCTATTGTACAGTCTATATAACAATGTTAACACATCATTGTAACAGTCTATGGTATAACATTAACGTAACTATTATAACAATGTAACAATATGATGTAACAGTCTATACAATGTAACAGTCGTCATATAACAAGTGTAACAGTCTATAAAACAAGGTCTATATAACAATGTCAAATCTATGTACAGTAGATATACAATTGTAACAATCCAGTAACAGTCTATTACAATGTAACAATACTATGTAACCAGTCTATGGACACCAGGGTCTCATTTTGTACCCAGATCCAGTTCAACTCATCTAGCAATATCCTCATTTCCTGCCTAACTGTTCATCCAGAGGAAGGCAAAAAAAACCACCAGAAATATGAAGGGGAGAAAAATTCCTTCCTGACTCCAAGTGGCAATCGGAAATTTCCCTTTCCCAACTCTACTTTATGTATCAATACCAGTAACTTGTAACATTCCTTGTTTGCAGAAAAAAATCTATGTAACAGTCTATATAACAATGTAACAATCCATGTAACAGTCAAAACAATGTAACAATCTATGTAACAGTCTATATACAATGTAACAATCTATGTAACAAGTCTATATAACAATGTAACAACCATAACAGTCTATATAACAATGTAACAATCTATGTAACAATCTATATAACAAGTAACCTATGTAACACTATATAACAATTGAACAATCTATGTAACACTATATAACAATGTAACAATCTATGTAACAGTCTATAACAATGTAACAATATATATAACAATGTAAACATCTATGTACAGTCTATAAACATGTAACAATATATAACAGTCTATAAGCAATGTAACAATCATGTATGTAACAGTCTATATAACAATGTTACATCTTGTAACAGTCTATTTAACCATGTAACAATCTATGTACAGTCTATATAACAATATAACAATCATGTAACAGTCTATATAACAAGTAAAAAATCTATAACAATGTAACAATCCATGTAACAGTCTATATAACAATGTAACAATCTATGTAACAGTCTATATAACATGTAACAATCTAATAACATGTAACAATCCATGTAACAGTCTTATAACAATGTACAATCCATGTAACAGTCTATATAACAATGTAACAATAAAGTAACAGTCTATTATAACAATGTAACAATCTATCAACAGTCTATATAACAATGTAACAATATATATAACAATGTAACAATCTATGTAACAGTCTATATAAACATGTAAACAGTCTATATAGCAATGTAACATCATGTACAGTCTATAACAATGTTACAATTATATGTAACAGTCTATATAACAATGTAACAATCTATGTAACAGTCTATAAAATAACAATATAAACATCTATGTAACAGTCTATATAACAATGTAACAATCTATATAACAATGGTAACAATTATGTAACCAGTCTATATAACAATGTAACAATCTATGTAACCGTCTATATTAACAATGTAAACCATCTATGTAACAATCATATCACATGTAAACAATCATGTAACAGTCTATATAACAATGTAACAATCATGTAACAGTCTTAAATATAACAATTTGTAACAATCTATCTAACAGTCTATATACAATGTAACAATACTATATAACAATGTAACAATCATATATTGTAACAGTCTATATAACAATGAACAAATCTATGTTAACAGTCTATATAGCAATGTAACATCTATGTAACAGTCTATAAACAATGTTACAATCTATGTACAGTCTATATAACATGAACAATCTAGTAAACGTCTATATAAACAATGTAACAATCCATGTAACAGTCTATCATAACAATGTAAACAGTCTATATAACAATGTACCGTTATGTAACCGTCTATATAACAATGTAACAATCTATGTAACAGTATATAACAATGTAACCATCTATGTAACAGTCTATATAACAATGTAACAATCCATGTAACAGTCTATATAACAATGTAACAGTCTATATAACAATGTAACTCTATGTAACCGTCATTATTAACAATTGTAAACAATCTATTGTAACAGTCTATATAAAACAATTGTAACAATCTATGTAACACTATATAACAATGTAACAATCTATGTAACAGTCTAGTAACAATGTAAACAAAGACTATATAACAATGTAAACAATCTAGTACAGTCTATATAACAATTGTAACACTCTAGTCAAACGTCTATATAGCACTTTAACAATCTATGTAACAATCTATATAACAATGTAACAATCTATGTAACAGTCTATATAACAATGTAACAATCTATGTAACAATCTATATAACAATATAACAATCTATGTAACAATCTATATAACAATGTAACAATCTATATAACAATGTAACAATCTATGTAACAGTCTAGATAAAAGTAACAATTATATAAACATGTAACATCTATGTAAACAGTATATATAACAATTGTAACAATCTATGTAACAGTCTATATAGCAATGTAACAATTCTATGTAAAAAGTCTATAAACAATGTTACAATCTATGTAACAGTCTATTTAACAAGTGTACAATATAGAACAGTCATATAACAATATAACAATCTATGTAACAGTCTATATAACAATGTAACAATCTATATAACAATGTAACAATCCATGTAACAGTCTATATAACAATGTAACAATCTATGTAACAGTCTATATAACAATGTAACAATCTATATAACAATGTAACAATCCATGTAACAGTCTATATAACAATGTAACAATCCATGTAACAGTCTATATAACAATGTAACAATACATGTAACAGTCTATATAACAATGTAACAATCTATCTAACAGTCTATATAACAATGTAACAATATATATAACAATGTAACAATCTATGTAACAGTCTATATAACAATGTAACAGTCTATATAGCAATGTAACAATCTATGTAACAGTCTATATAACAATGTTACAATCTATGTAACAGTCTATATAACATGTAACAATCTATGTAACAGTCTATATAACAATATAACAATCTATGTAACAGTCTATATAACAATGTACAATCTATATAACAATGTAACAATCCATGTAACAGTCTATATAACATGTAACCTCTATGTAACAGTCTATAACATGTAACTCTATGTAACAATCTATATAACAATGTAACAATCAATGAACAGTCTATATAACAATGTACAATCCATGTAACAGTCTATATAACAATGTAACAATCTAATCTAACAGTCTATATAACAAGTGTAACAATATTATAACAATGTAACAATCTATGTAACAGTCTATATAACATGTAACAATCTATGTAAAGTCTAATAGCAATGTAACAATCTATGTAACAGTCTATATAACAATGTTACAATCTATGTAACAGTCTATATAACAATGTTGTAACATCTATGTAACAGCTATATAACCATGTAACAATCTGTAACGTCTATATAAAAATGTAACAGTCTATATAACAAGTAACATCTATGTAACCGTCTATATAAACATGTAACAATCTATGTAACGTCTATAACAATGTAACAATCTATGTACAGTATAACAATGTAACAACCATGTAACAGTTATATACCAGTAACAGTCTATATAACAATGTAACATCATGTAACACGTCTATATAACAATGTAACAATCTATGTAACAGTCTATTATAACAATGTAACAATCTATGTAAACATATATAAACAAGTAAACAATCTATGTAACAGTCTATATAACAATGTAACAATATATATAACAATGTAACAATCTATGTAACAGTCTATATAACAATGTAACAATCTATGTAACAGTCTATATAGCAATGTAACAATCTATGTAACAGTCTATATAACAATGTTACAATCTATGTAACAGTCTATATAACAATGTAACAATCTATGTAACAGTCTATATAACAATATAACAATCTATGACAGTCTATAAACAATGTAACAATCTATAAACAACTGCTCACAATAACAATCCATGTACAGTATATATAACAATGTAACAATCCATGTAACAGTCTATATAACAATGTAACAATCCATGTAACAGTATGTATAACAATGTAACAATCCATGTAACAGTATGTATAACAATGTAACAATCTATGTAACAGTCTATATAACAATGTAACAATCTATGTAACAGTCTATATAACAATGTAACAATCCATGTAACAGTCTATATAACAATGTAACAGTCTATATAACAATGTAACAATATATGTAACAGTCTATATAACAATGTAACAGTCTATATAACAATGTAACAGTCTATAAAACAGTCTATATAACAATGTAACAATCTATGTAACAGTCTATATAACAATGTAACAATCCATGTAACAGTCTATATAACAATGTAACAATCTATGTAACAGTCTATGGACACCAGGGGTCTCATTTACCCAGAGCCACAAATTGTCCGGACAAATATGGCTTTCAGTATTTAATATTCGATTTGCACCTTGTTGTAAATCCCAAAAAGAACTTTACCCCAGGGCCACTTTAAGACCAGCCATTAGGTGGTCTTAAATTTTGGAGTTAAAAGTGGTGCAAATCCTTTATTAAATACATTGCACCGGTTTCACTGGTGTCTTTCGTGAAACTGGTGCAGCCAGTGCAATTATGGAGTTAAACTGTCGTTAACCTATTCAGTATAGGTTAGCACAATTTTAACCCCTATTTTTAGCACAGCAAATGCGGGTAAATCAGGCCCCAGGAGAGGTAGAACAGCAGACAGCACTGAGCAGACAGAAAGGGGTGATTACGGGCACCAGGAATCCCCCCCCCGCCCCAAACACGCCCCTGGTACCTCCCTTTACTGGATAATTTTCATTTTTAAAAGTTCATTTTTTCACTGGAGTTGTCCTTTAAACGATAATGATTATTTCCCACTGAACTTCCCCTTTAAATTGCAGAACACTGGGTTCCAAGCAGTCATTTTGAAAGTGATCTGCGGAATATTCCATTTAGTTTACATGCTGGAACGGCTACAGGATGTGACTTTTTTTCTAATCAACAGTTCCTGTGATGCGTTTTCTAATCAGCCACAACAGTTGCTATTATGCAGAGTTGCTATTTAAAGTGTTGTAATGACGCGGTCCTTAGATGTATAAAACAACAGTTTTGATCATCCTACAACCCCTCCACTACCACTGCTGTTGCTGAACTACACATTTTAACCCTCTAGGGAAAGGCAGATTATTTTATAGATTAGCCATAGCTCCTGGTTTGATTCAGTTGCTCAGTAGAGATCTGAGCATGTTTCAGCCATCCAACCAGTAAAATGTATTGTTAGGAACATTCCAAGCAAGTGTTACATTCTGGGTAGAAGATGGCAGCTCACCACTGACCACAAGCAAAGCATACCATAAGGTATAAAATACATTTCAGTAAGTAGAATGTCTAGGGACGTTTGGGCATTTAGTTTTATTGGAGGTAACAGAGCTGTGTCTTACCTCTTGTTCTTGCACATGTGCATAGAATACAGAGTCTGTTGGGACCTATCAGACTACACAACGGAGGAGCAATCGATCGGGTAAGTACCTTACCTTCTCTCCCGGCTCCTGCAGGTTTTATTAAAGAACGGGAAGTAAGACATAGCTCCTTTACCTCCCGTTCTTCAATAAAACTAAATCTGGACAACTTTTTTTTTTTTCATTGAAGAATACTCTTTACAGTGTTAAACTTTGAATAGGGGTGTGAAAGGTTGCATTTGTGTTTGTGTGTGCTGCAGGTTGTAATTGCTATGACCAGAGTTTTTTGTGTTTGTGACCATAACAAACTTTTTAACCAAAAACTCACTGTCCCCAGAATTGGATGCGCTACCAGAAAAACGAACCGCTACATATACACCACAACACCAAAAAAATGGTGGGTTTGTTGTGGTCCATGTTTAGTGTGAATGTAGTCCTAATGGTTCAGGTCCTCGCCCTGGGGACTTTTAAGGGGAGGGGGTAGGGTGGTTGGGAATAATTCCCCTTTATGAAAGTGACGATTGGGACCTGGTTACAAATCTCGGAATGTTTGCGTCTTCCACTTCCCCTTTAAAGTCTCCCTGGAATGGCAAGGAATTAAACGACAATTATACTCACCTTCCCTCCGCTCCTCTTCTTAGGTCAATACCTTTTACCCAGGGTGAGGACCTGAACCGCTAGGTCCTCACCCCTGGGTTTGCGTAACTTGAAGCACAGCGTTACTGAAACGCTGCTCTGGTAGGCTGCAACGAGCGTGCCTTCCTATTGGCCTCGTCACGCATGGAGACAATTTGTTCCGAGTGAGTGCTCGGCCGGGACAAATATCTGTCGGTCGTGGCAAATTCGGCCGAGTACGAATTTGCAAACGATCGACCGTGCGGCTCCATAGAGAACTACACGATCGATCATGATTTTCCGACACATCCGTTTGTCCGAACGGACGATCGAGGCTGGTCGAGGCCGCCCGCCCCACACCAGCCAATATTTTCGCCCGATCGACCGAAAGTGCCGTGAATCAGTTGATTGGCCGAAAATATTGCCTGGTGTGTACCCAGCCTAATACAGTAACCAAGAGACAAAAAAGTGATTACTTACGATAAGAGATGTTAATATAATAATGCACAACAGACAAGGAATCCAAGCGATATAATGACTCAGCGCTGTGTAGTGAACTGATGAGGGTAATTACCAAGATAGTGAAGGATCTATATAAGAAAACGTAATCGGTTATATCAGGGTGTAACTACTAAGAGAGTGTTTCCTTCTCAGCCGACCCTATAAAAACCTTATCATTCTAGTCATTAGTTGATTCCTTGCCAATACTGTTCCACTGTACAAGGATGAAAGTGCCAGGTCTGGTATATGGTGTAGTGGGGGAAGGTTCCTATGTAAAGAAAGAGGGTTGCAGTGTTCTCCCCAGAATTATTGTCCAGCCAGGTGGCATGAAAAATTAGCCGGGTGGCTAAAAATACTTGGTTTGAAATGCCCTTTAAGCAGTATAACTACATTGAAACCAATACAGCCTTCTTCATATTCCAATGGGAATACAGAACAGCCTTGGACCAACCATGCTCATTATATAGGTCAGGTATGTCTAACTTTTATCCCACTAGATGTTTTAAAACTAAAACTCCCAGCATTCCTCAGTTGCAGAATGCAGGGAGTTGTAGTTTTAAAACATCTGAAGGTAGCCCAAGCAGCACAAGCACATGTGACCCACATACAGGGTGGGTTTCAAGTGTGCTGTGCCACCTTTTTGTGGCCTTGGGGAACTTGCAAAAACTATTTAACGCGTGCCAAAATAATCTCACTGTTAAAAATAGGTCACAGTTATTACTGACCTATTGGCATGCCTATTAAACCTACATCTAAATTCTTTATGTAATCACAACAGTGTTCTCTCAAGAATTTGTTTTCAGGCTGGTGGCATAAAAAGTAGCCAGATGGGCCACCCAGCTAACAGACCCTAGGGAGAACACTGGCTTGGATGAATCAGAGGGCACTAGACAATGCTAGTGTTAAAGGGCAACTGTGGTTTCAAAACACGTTAGGGTTAAATGAAAGCCTGCAGTATTTCCTTTACACTGAGCCAACAATCACATCTCTAGCTGGAGCCTGTGAGACATTACATTGGGGTGAATGTTCAAACTTCCTGCTTCCAGTAGGTTGAGTGACATCACCTGACCTCTGCTAGCCCCTCGACCCAGGGGAGGAGCATGCTCAGTAAGGAATTAATGCTGGGGAAAACAGGAAGTACATGGGGAAAAATTGACAGTTGAGAAGGGGAGCCTATTAATGCAGACAGGCTGGTCACATGGCTAAAAACAGGAAGTGTTCAAGCAGGAAGTAATATTGCTTAACCTTTCCAGCAATAACTTCTCACAAATTTTATCTCGAGATGTGATTTAGGTTTTATTTTGAAGGTATGACAGAAGGCTTTTTATATAATTATTACTAGTTTGGAAGAATTTGAGACCACTTTAAGTTAAAGGGCATGGTCACCCCTCCAATAAAAAAAAAATATAGATTAGAGATGGGATCCGGGTCCCATCCCCTTGGTTCCAAAATCCGAAAGTTCCTTCTGAAACCAGACAGATCATTCGGATTTCAGGACTTCGTAGCCTAGTTTCTATAATTACCGAACGTTTCAGGGTTATCGTAAATAGCCTTGAACGTTCGGTAATCCTTGAACATACGCTCTGAACCTCGAAATTAGTTTCCGATCGTATTTTCGAGGATTATCGAATGTTCAAAGCTATTCTTGAAAATAGCCTCGAACATTGGATAATTATCGAAAATGGGCTCCGAAGTCCCGAAAGTATGTTCCATTTTCGGGATTTTCCAGAGATCCTTAAATCTGAAAACGTAACTTTCCAGTTTCGGCCATCTCTATTATAGATAAGTCACTCCCGAGCTAACAGATGTAGGACTAACCTGGACTAACCCTCTGCCTCTTTAAAGGTTCACGGCTTCTCTCCAAGCTCTCTGAACTGGTGACAAGCTGGCACATGCTCAAAGTTCTACCTTCTAAAAGCAATTCTCTTATTGTTCTAGGAGGGCTACTGTAGGATTGGGCAAATCCCAGAAAGATGCACTAAGAGCCACTTTCATTACAAACCGTCCTTAGAGTAGCGCTAACAATCTAATAAATATTAGTTTGCCTTTAAGACTAGTTTTGCAGAAGCTGTCAGTTGTGCTAAACCTACCTACACAGCTGCCTTATGGGTGGCATTAAAGTCCCACAATGGAATTGCACCAATTTTACATTGGAGATGCAATTGCACAAGAAGTGATAGCAGCTCTAAAAGTGTCTCTCAATGTCACCTGACCTGGATGGGTACAGTGTTCCAACCATGGTAGTAAATGATCTCTAGAGAGTTAAATTAACACTTAAGGTCCCAGACAAACTTTGCTGGAACAAAATATTTCAAATCTTGGCTAGTCACAGGTTAACGATCCCCAACCCCAAATGGAACAGGGATATTGACCCTCACTCTACCACAAGTGAAGGTCAGTGAGATGGATTGGTCTGCTCTCCGTTCACAGAATGACAGCAGTTAAAGGGGTCACTAGGCCACAAGGACGTCTGGCTATTTCTGGACCAATAAACCTTGGCAGAGTTTGTAAAGCAGTTTGGAACCGGAATTGGTGGGTTGAGGACCAGATCTTTAGCAAGGGAGGAGGTGTGGGCTGGGTTTGCCATCGCTGTGTCACACATTAAACCTTCATGTAGGTGTACAATGACTTTCTAGAAAAGAATACTTTGCAGGCTAGTGGGATACACTGAATCAATATGGCAGCCATCTAGACAAGGCAATGGAAAGGGGGCGTAGATAATGAGAGGTGCAAAAGTTTGCCTGTGCTATCAATTTACACCAACCAATTATTTGTAAGCATTTTACTGGTCTACTGGAGTTAAAAGACATCTGATTGGTTGCTGCAGATTCATTACATAATTACATCTTATTATATAGGCCCCTATAATAATGTATAATAAAAAGAATGTGTATGTTTATCTAGCACTTTGTTCTTTCAAGCACCCTCCCTTCTGAGACCAGGGGGATCTCCGCGCTAATAATCTCAGCGGTTTGCTTTTAAACCTGCACGCTCATCATGTTAGTTCAAAGACTACTGCTATTTTATTGCAGTGATATATTTCCCCACATCGATTGGCTTTTATTTGTGACAAGATGAGATAAGCTTTACAGTGAGTTTGTCAAATCATTTCATTTGACACCCAATTGAAATGAAACACACAGGGAGATGCAGTATGTGGGGTTTGGGGGTAAAATATAATAAAGTGTGGGGTTAACTCCATTTTTCTAGGGCCTGCACTGTTTTCTGAAACGCCCCAAGCAAATACGGTATATAATGGCCCATGTTTATAAACCGGTATGGCAAGGTTTGTGAACATTGGTAAATCTACTTTTAAAGTTATATTCCAACGGGACTGAGCTCCCACCCCTCGTAAATCTACCAACGTTCGTTCCCAGAATACCAGGCGGTAATAAACTACTGCAGTAGTATTCTATGGCCGATCGTCAATTTACGATCCGCTAACGGACATTTACTATCGCCGATTTACCTAAAAAGCGATACCACCCCTTTATTAATATGGTCCTTTGTATTTAAAGACAGCGTAACCTTCTGCGCTCCTTACCGGACTCGTTACCACGATGCAGTTACACTAAGTTAGCAATGCATCGCGGGAACCCATAAGGAAGAGTGCGGAAGTATTACATCGCCCTGGCATTGTTTAAATCGTGTGCAAATAAAACTACTTTCCCTTAAAAGGTGGGCATACACGGAATCGATATTCTAACCGATAAATTCAATTGAATGGATAAGATTATCAATGACACTTTTTCGGGTTTTCGGTCTGATCGGCAGGATGGAAAAATTTCCATCGACCCCCCCCCCCCATCTACCAGAACCAGACCTAGTTTTCAAGCTGAAATCTACGGAAGATCGCCGGCGCAAGGTAGGGATATTCGATAGGTTCTTCCGATCGGATTTTCAATCGTTTCGAACTATCGCAGATCTGATTGGAAGAATGTTGGACCGTGTATGCCCAAGAGACGGAAACAGCAGTATTGTTGAATCTGAAGCCAAGAATAGCCAACCATGTAATAAAACATTTTAGTGCCAGGATAAAATGTCATTTTCTTTTTAGAAAAGTCATAAAAAGTAAATATCAAGGCAAAGTTCAGAATGACCTTTTTATTATTATGTTTTAAGGCTGGGTCTTAGCCTTAATGTGACCTTTTCCTGGTGCATTTTACTAAGATATTCTCTCTTTGCCCCCTGCAGTTCTTTCTCTTCTTCAGAACAATGCAAACCCCAACCTTAGCAATGAAGATGGCCTGACGGCCCTGCACCAGGTAAAAACATGTTACTGTGGATTCATCCATTGTCTTTGGTGCCAGGAGAGGGTTAACAGGCTCTAGTCTTTGCAGTGGGAAAGAAATTCAGAGCCGGCACATTCCTCCTCACCCACACTGCTCTGCTCATGAACAAAGGATCTAAGTGCTACCAAGTCGCAGTGTAGCCTTGTACCCCCCTACTCCCTGAGCTAGTCGCTGCTTGTGTGATGTGCCAGCCTAGCAGATGTGCAGGAGATTCTGCAATGCACTGTGGGAACATTGACAGTGAATAGAACGACACATTTATTATTTCTTAAGTGACATAACACCTCTCCCCCGTACCTTACACACTGTCTGCTGGCAGGGACACACAGGCATTGCTTTAGTATCAGCCTTACCTATCTGTCAGCAGCATTGTCTCTGGTGATTCCTTTGTCACATTGTATCACCCAATGTGTCCCTTATCACATCTCTGTGTCACACAGCCTGTTTTCCATTTGTCACTGGCACTGGCAGTCTCTGTCATTCTGCCCGTCCTCTCTGTGTTGCTGTCGCTCTGTCTCTGTCAAACATTGTTATCTCTGTCTTACACAGCAAGTACCTTCTATGTCTGTATGTGGCAAATCATATTCTCTCTGCATCACTGTACCTATGGCACCACAACCTGTCCTTACTGCATCACTGTATCTATGACACACAACCTGTCCTTACTGCATCACTGTACCAATGGCACCACAACCTGTCCTCTCTGCATCAATGTACCAATGACACACAACCTGTCCTCACTGCATCACTGTACCAATGGCACACAACCTGTCCTCACTGCATCACTGTACCAATGGCACACAACCTGTCCTCACTGCATCACTGTACCAATGGTACACAACCTGTCCTCTCTGCATCAATGTACCAATGGCACACAACCTGTCCTCACTGCATCACTGTACCAATGGCACACGACCTGTCCTCACTGCATCACTGTACCAATGGCACACAACCTGTCCTCACTTGGATCACTATACCAATGGACACACGACCTGTCCTCTCTGCATCATGTACCAATGGCACACAACCTGTCTCACGCATCACTGTACTAATGGACACAACCTGTCCTCACTGCATCAATGTACCAATGAAACATGACCTGTCCTCTCTGCACAATGTAACCAATGACACAACCGTCTCACTGCATACTGTTGTACCAATGACACACGACCTGTCCTCTCTGCATCAATGTACCAATGGCACACAACCTGTCCTCACTGCATCACTGTACCAATGGCACACAACCTGTCCTCACTGCATCACTGTACCAATGGTACACAACCTGTCCTCTCTGCATCAATGTACCAATGGCACACAACCTGTCCTCACTGCATCACTGTACCAATGGCACACGACCTGTCCTCACTGCATCACTGTACCAATGACACACGACCTGTCCTCTCTGCATCAATGTACCAATGACACACAACCTGTCCTCTCTGCATCACTGTACCAATGACACACAACCTGTCCTCACTGCATCACTGTACCAATGGCACACAACCTGTCCTCACTGCATCACTGTACCAATGGCACACAACCTGTCCTCACTGCATCACTGTACCAATGGCACACAACCTGTCCTTACTGCATCACTGTACCAATGACACATGACCTGTCCTCACTGCATCACTGTACCAATGACACACAACCTGTCCTCACTGCATCACTGTACCAATGACACACAACCTGTCCTCACTGCATCACTGTACCAATGGCACACGACCTGTCCTCATTGCATCACTGTACCAATGGTACACAACCTCTCCTCTCTGCATCACTGTACCTATGGCACACAATCTGTCCTCTCTGCATCACTGTACCAATGGTACACGAACTGTCCTCACTGCATCACTGTACCAATGGCACAAGACCTGTCCTCATTGCATCTCTGTACCAATGACACAACCTGTCCTCTCTGCATCACTGTACCAATGGCACATGAACTGTCCTTACTGCATCACTACCAATGACACACAACCTGTCCTCACTGCATCTCTGTACCAATGGCACATGACCTGTCCTCTGCATCACTCTACCAATGGTACACAGCCTGTCCTCACTGCATCACTGTACCAATGACACACAACCTGTCTTCACTGCATCACTGTACCAATGACACACAACCTGTCTTCACTGCATCACTGTACCAATGGTACATGACCTGTGCTCACAGTATCACTGTACCAATGGTACATGACCTGTTCTCACTGTATCACTGTACCAATGGCACATGACCTGTGATCACTGTACCAATGGCACATGACCTGTCCTCACTGCATCACTCTACCAATGGCACATGACCTGTCCTCTGCATCACTCTACCAATGGTACACAACCTGTCCTCACTGTATCACTGTACCAATGGCACATGACCTGTGCTCACTGCATCACTCTACCAATGGTACATGACCTGTCCTCTCTGCATCACTGTACCAATGGTACACAACCTGTCCTCACTGCATCACTGTACTATTGGCACATGACCTATCCCCACTGCATCACTGTACCAATGGCACACAACCTGTCCTCACGGCATCACTGTACTAATGGTACATGACCTGTCCTCACTGCATCACTGTACCAATGGCACACAACCTGTCCTCACTGCATCATTGTACCAATGGTACATGACCTGTCCTCTCTGCATCACTGTACCAATGGTACACAACCTGTCCTCACTGCATCACTCTACCAATGGTACACGACTGCATCACTGTACCAATGGCACACGACCTGTCCTCACTGCTTCACTCTACCAATGGCACACAACCTGTCCTTACTGAATCACTGTACCAATGGCACACGACCTGTCCTCACTGCATCACTGTAACAATGGCACACAACCTGTCCTCACTGCATCACTCTACCAATGGTACACGACCTGTCCTCACTGCATCACTGTACCAATGGCACACGACCTGTCCTCACCTGCACGTGAGGACGGTTCGTGGGCCATTGTTACAGTGATGCAGTGAGGACAGTCGTTCCATTGGTACAGTGATGCAGTGAGGACAGTTTGGTGTTCCATTGTTACAGTGATGCAGTGTGCAGGTCATTGTTGCCTTGTTACAGTGATGCAAGTGAGGACGGTTGTGTTCATTGGTAACAGTGATGCAGTGGGACAGTTCGTTACCATTGGTAGAGTGAGCATGAGACAAGGGTCGTGTGCCATGGTTTGATCCAGTGAGGACATGCTAATTGGTGATGCAGGGGACAGGTCGTGTGCCATTGGTCAGTGATCAGTAGTGACAGGTCGTGTGACCATTGGTAGGTGAGGCAGTGAGACGTTCGTGTGCCATTTCCATTGTACAGTGATTCAGTCGTGTACCATTGGTAGAGTTGATGCAGTGAGGACGGTTGTGTCCATTGTACAGTGATGCCAGTGACGTCTGTAACCATGGGTATGTGCATTGACAGGAACGTTTGTGTGCCATTGGTACAGTGATGCAGTGAGGACAGGTCCGTGTACCATTTGTACAGTGATGCAGTGAGGACAGGCAGTGTACCATTGGTACAGGTGATGCAGTGAGGACAGTTTGTGTGCCATTGGTATTAGTGATGCAGTTGGGATCAGGTCATGTGTGCCAGTACAGTGATGCAGTGAGGACCAGGTCGTTGTCATTGTTAGAGTGATGCAGTGGGACAGGTTGTGTGCCATTGGTTAGATGATGCAGTGAGGACATTTGTGTACCATTGGTACAGTATGCGGAGACAGTGGTGTACCATGGTACAGTGTGCAGGAGGACAGGTCTGTACCATTGGTACAGTGATGCAGGAGGACAGGTTGGTGTACCATTGGTACAGTGTGCAGTGAGGACAGTTGTGCCATTGGTACGTTATGCAGTGAGGACATGTTGGTGCCATTGGTACAGTGATGCGTGAGGACAGTTTTGTCCATTGGTACAGTGATGCAGGAGGAACAGGTCTGTCCATTGGTAGAGTTTGCAGTGAGGACAGGTCTGTGCCATTGTACAGTGACATTAGGACAGGGTTGTGTACCATTGGTAGAGTGATGCGAGTGAAGGGTCATGGGTGCCATTGGTAGAGTGATGCAGTGAGGAACGGTCATGTGCCATGTACATTGATGCAGTGAGACAGGTGTGTGCATGGTAGATTGTGCAGGGAAGGTTGTGTGCCATTGGTACAGTGATGCAGTGAGGACAGTTTGTTTACCATTGGTACAGTGATTGCAGTGAGTGACAGGTCTGTACCATTGGGTAGAGGTGATGGCGTGACACAGGTCATGGTACCATTGGTACAGTGATCAGTGAGGACAGGTTGTGCCATTGGTAAGTGATGCAGATACGTCTGTGCCATTAGAGTGATGCAGTGAGACAGGTCATTGTGTGCCATTGGTACAGTGATGCACAGGTCATGTGCCATTGGTACAGTGATACAGTGAGACAGGTCTGTGTACCATTGGTACGTGATCTAAGCAGACAGGTCATGTACCATTGGTACAGTGATGCAGTGAGACAGGTTGTGTGTCATTGGTACAGTGATGCAGTGAAGACAGGTTGTGTGCCATTGGTACAGTGATGCAGTGATTAATACAACAGGTCTGTTCCCATTTGTAGAAGGTGATGCAAAAGCAGGCACAGGTCACTGTGCCATTGGTACAGAGATGCAGTGAGGACAGGTTGTGTGTCATTGGTATGATGAGCAGTAGGCAGTTCATGGTTGCCATTGGTACAGTGATGCAGAGAGGACAGTGTTGTGTCAATTGGTACGGATGTGAATGAGGACAGTCTTGTGCCATTGGTACAGTGATGCAGTGAGGAGTTCGTGTACCATTGGTACAGTGATGCAGAGAGACAGTGTGTGCCATAGGTACAGTGAGCAGAGAGGAGAGGTTGTGTACCTTGGTACAGTGATGCAATGAGGACAGGTCGTGTTGCCATTGGTACAGTGTGCAGTGAGGACAGTTGGTGTTCCATTGGTCAGTGATGCAGTGAGGACAGGCTTGTACCATTGGTAGAGTGATGCAGAGGACAGGTCATGTGCCATTGGTACAGAGATGCAGTGAGGACAGGTTGTGTGTGTCATTGGTAGTGATGCAGTAAGGACAGTTTCATGTGCCATTGGTACAGTGATGCAGAGAGGACAGGTTGTGTCATTGGTACAGAGATGCAATGAGGACAGGTTTGTGGCCATTGGTAGTGATGCAGTGAGGACATCGTGTACCATTGGTACAGTGAGTGAGTAACAGTGTGGTGCCATGGTACAGTGATGCAGAGAGGAGTTGTTGTGTCCATTGGTACAGTGATGCATGAGGACAGGTCGTGTGCCATTGGTACAGTGATGCAGGAGGACAGGTTGTGTGCATTGGTACAGTGATGCAGTGAGGAACAGGTTTGTGGTCCATTGGTACAGTGATGCAGTGAGGACAGGTCTGTGTCATTGTGTACAGTGATGCAGTAATGACAGGTTTGTGCCATTGGTACAGTGATGCAGTGAGGACAGTTGTGTGCCATTGGTACTTGATGCAGTGAGGACAGGTTGTGTGCCATTGGTACAGTGATGCAGTGAGGACAGGTTGTGTGCCATTGGTACAGTGAATGCAGTAGGACAGGTTGTGTGCCATTGGTACAGTGATGCAGTGAAGGACAGTTTGTGTGCCATTGGTACAGGTGATGCAGTGAGGACAGTTTGTGTCTTGTACATTGGATGCAAGAGGACAGGTCGTGTGTCATTGGTACAGTGATGCAGTGAGGACAGGTTGTGTGCCTTGTACAGTGATGCAGTAGGACAGTTGTGTGTCCATTGGTACATTGATGCAGAAGACAGGTTGTGTGTCATTGGTACATTGATGCATGAGGACAGGTCGTGTGCCATTGTACAGTGATGCAGTGAGGCAGTCTGTGTGCCATTGTACAGTTATGCCGTGAGGACAGGTTGTGTGCCATTGGTAGAGTGATGCAGTGAGGACAGGTCTGTGGGTGCCATTGGGATGACAGTGAGGCAGTGAGGACAGGTTGTGTGTCATTGGTAACTTGATGCAGAGGAACAGGTCGTGTGTCATTGGTACAGTGATGCATGAGGACAGGTTGTGCCATTGTTACAGTGATGCATGAGGACAGGTCGTGGATGCCCATTGGTACAGTGATGCAGTGAGGACAGTTGGTTTTGTGCCATTGGTAATTTGATGCAGCGAGGACAGTTGTGTACCATTGGTACAGTGTGCCGGGACATGTCGTGTGCCATTGTACAGTGATGCAGTGAGGACAGGTGTGTGCCATTGGTACATTGATGCAGGAGGACCAGTTTGTGTCCATTGGTACAGTGATGCAGTGAGGACAGGTTGTGTGCCATTGGTACAGTGATGCAGTGGACAGGTTGTGTGCCATGGTACATGATGCAGGAGGACAGGTGTGTGCCATTGTACAGTGATGCAGAGAGGACAGGTGTGTGTTCATTGGTACAGTGATGCAGTTGAGGACAGGTCGGGTGCCATTGTACAGTTGATGCAGTGAGGACGGTTTTGTGCCATTGGTACATGATGCAGAGAGGACAGGTTTTGTACCATTGGTAACAGTGATGTCAGTGAGGGACAGGTTGTGTGTCCATTGTTACAGTGTGCAGTGAGGACAGGTTTTGTGCCATTGGTACAGTGATGCAGTGAGGACAGGTTGTGTGTCCATTGGTACATTGATGCAGAGAGGACAGTTGTGGTGCCATTGGTACAGTGATGGCAGTAAGACAGGTTTGTGTCATAGATACAGTGATGCAGTAAGGACAGGTTGGTGGGGCCATAGGTACAGTGATGCAGAGAGAATATGATTTGCCACATACAGACATAGAAGGTACTTGCTTGTGTAAGACAAATAACAATGTTTGACAGAGACAGAGCGACAGCAACACGAGATGACGGGCAAATGACAGAGACTGCCAGGGCCAGTGACAAATGGAAACCAGGCTGTGTGACCCAGAGATGTGATAAGGGACACATTGGGTGATACAATGTGACAAAGGAATCACCAGAGACAATTCTGCTGACAGATAGGTAAGGCTGATACTAAAGCAATGCCTGTGTGTCCCCTGCCAGCAGACAGTGGTGTAAGGTACGGGGGGAGGGTGTTATGTCCTTAAGAAATAATAAATGTGTCGTTCTATTCACTGTCAATGTTCCCACAGTGCATTGCAGAATCTCCTGCACATCTGCTAGGCTGGCACATCACACAAGCAGCGACTAGCTCAGGGAGTAGGGGGGTACAAGGCACACTGCGACTTGGTAGCACTTAGATCCTTGTTTCATGAGCAGAGCAGTGTGGGTGGGAGAATGTGCCGGCTCTGAATTTCTTTCCCACTGCAAAGACTAGAGCCTGTAACCCTCTCCTGGCACCAAGACAATGGATGAAATCCACAGTAACATGTTTTTACCTGGTGCAGGGCCGTCAGGCCATCTTCATTGCTAAGGTTGGGTTTGCATTGTTTCTGAGAAGAGAAAGAACTGCAGGGGCAAAGAGAGAATATCTTAGTAAAATGCAACCAGAAAAGGTCACATTAAGGTAAGACCCAGCCTTAAAAACATAATAATAAAAAGGTCATTCTGAACTTTGCCTTGATATTTAACTTTTTATGACTTTTCTAAAAAGAAAAGACATTTTATCCTGGCACTAAAATGTTTTATTACATGGTTGCTATTCTTGGCTTTCAGATTCACAATACTGCTGTTTCTCTCTCTTGGGCATACACGGTCCAACATTCTTTCCAATCAGATCTGCGAGTTCGAAACGATTGAAAATCCATCGGAAGAACTCTCGAATATCCCTACCTTGCGCCGGCGATCTTCCGTAGATTTCAGCTTGAAAACTAGGTCTGGTTTCTGGTAGATGGGGGGGGGGGGGGGGGTCGATGGAAATTTTCCACCTGCCGATCAGACCGAAAACCCGAAAAAGTGTCATTGATAATCTTATCCATTCAATTGAATTTATCGGTTAGAATATCGATTCCGTGTATGCCCACCTTTTAGGGAAAGTAGTTTTATTTGCACACGATTTTAACAATGCCAGGCGAGTGTAATACTTCCGCACTCTTCCTTATGGGTTTCCCGCGATGCATGTCTAACTTAGTGTAACTGCTCGTGGTAACGAGTCCGGTAAGAGCGCAGAAGGTTACGCTGTCTTTAAATACAAAGGACCATATTAATAAGGGGTGGTATCGCTTTTATGTAAATCGCGATATAAAGTTCCGTTAGCGGATCGTAAATTGACGATCGGCCATAGAATACTACTGCAGTAGTTTATTACCGCCTGGTATTCTGGAACGAACGTTGGTAGATTTACGAGGGTGGGAGCTCAGTCCCGTTGGAATATAACTTTAAAGTAGATTTACCAATGTTCCAAAACCTTGCCATACCGGTTTATAAACATGGGCCTTATATATACCGTATTTGCTTGGGGGCGTTTCAGAAAACAGTGCAGGCCCTAGAAAATGGAGTTAACCCCACACTTTATTATATTTTACCCCCAAAACCCCACATACTGCATCTCCTGTGTGTTTCATTTCAATTGGTGTCAAATGAAATGATTTGACAAACTCACTGTAAAGCTTTATCTCATCTGGTCACAAATAAAAGCCAATCGATGTGGGGAAATTATCACTGCAATAAAATAGCGTAGTCTTTGACTAACAGATGAGCGTGCAGGTTAAACAAACCGCTGAATTATTAGCGCGGAGATCCCCCTGGTCTCAGAAGGGAGGGTGCTTGAAAAACAAATTGCTAGATAAACATACACATTCTTTTTATTATACATTATTATAGGGGCCTATATAATAAGATGTAATTATGTAATGAATCTGCAGCAACCAATCAGATTGTCTTTTAACTCCAGTAGACCATAAATGCTTACAAATAATTGGTTTGTGTAAATTGATAGCACAGGCAAACTTTTGCACCTCTCATTATCTACGCCCCCTTTCCATTGCCTTGTCTAGATGGCTGCCATATTGATTCAGTGTATCCCACTAGCCTGCAAAGTATTCTTTTCTAGAAAGTCATTGTACACCCTACATGAAGGTTTAATGTGTGACACAGCGATGGCAAACCCAGCCCACACCTCCTCCTTGCTAAAGATCTGGTCCTCAACCCACCAATTCCGGTTCCAAACTGCTTTACAAACTCTGCCAAGGTTTATTGGTCCAGAAATAGCCAGACGTCCTTGTGGCCTAGTGACCCTTTAACTCTGTCATTCTGTGAACGGAGAGCAGACCAATCCATCTCACGACTGACCTTCACTTGTGGTAGAGTGAGGGTCAATATCCCTGTTCCATTTGGGGTTGGGGTCGTTAACCTGTGACTACCAAATTTGAAATTTTTGTTCCAGCAAATTTGTCTGGGACCTTAAGTGTTAATTTAACTCTCTAGATCATTTACTACCATGGTTGGAACACTGTACCCATCCAGTCAGGTGACATTGAGAGACACTTTTAGAGCTGCTATCACTTCTTGTCAATTGCTCTCCAATGTAAATTGGTGCAATTCCATTTGTGGGACTTTAATGCCACCCTAAGGCAGCTGTGTAGGTAGGTTTACAACAACTGACACTTCTGCAAAACTAGTCTTAAAGGCAAACTAATATTATTAGATTGTTAGCGCTACTCTAAGACGGTTTGTATGAAAGTGGCTCTTAGTGCATCTTTCTGGGATTTGCCCAATCCTACAGTAGCCCTCCTAGAACAATAAGAGAATTGCTTTTAGAAGGTAGAACGTTGATCATGTGCCAGCTTGTCACCAGTTCAGAGAGCTTGGAGAAAGCCGTGAACCTTTAGAGGCAGAGGTGTAGTCCAGGTTAGTCCTACATCTGTTAGCTCGGGAGTGACTTATCTATAATAGAGATGGCCGAAACTGGAAAGTTACGTTTTCAGATTTAAGGATCTCTGGAAAATCCCGAAATGGAACATACTTTCGGGACTCGGAGCCCTTTTCGATAATTATCCAATGTTCGAGGCTATTTTCAAGAATAGCTTTGAACATTCGATAATCCTCGAAAATACGATCGAAACTAATTTCGAGGTTCAGAGCGTATGTTCAGGATTACCGAACGTTCAGGCTATTTACGATAACCCTGAAACGTTCGGTAATTATAGAAACTAGGCTACGAAGTCCTGAAATCCGAATGATCTGTCTGGTTTCAGAAGGAACTTTCGGATTTTGGAACCAGGGATGGGACCCGGATCCCATCTCTAATCTATATTTTTTTTTATTGGAGGGGTGACCATCCCTTTAACTAAAGTGTTCCTCAATTCCTTCCAAACAGTAATAATTATAAAAAGCCTTCTGTCATACCTTCAAAATAAAACCTAAATCACATCTCGAGATAAAATTTGTGAGAAGTTTATTGCTGAAGGTTAAGCAATATTACTTCCTGCTTGAACACTTCCTGTTTTTAGCCATTTGACCAGCCTGTCTGCATTAATAGGTTCCCCTTCTCAACTGTCAATTTTTCCCAGTACTTCCTGTTTCCCCCCAGCATTAAGTCCTTACTGAGCATCTCCCCCCGGGGAGGGCTGAGCAGAGGTAAGTGATGTCACTCAACCTACTGGAAGCAGGAATTTTGAACATTCACCCATGTAATGTCTCACAGGCTCCATTAGAGATGTGATTGTTGTTCAGTGTAAGGAAATACTGCAGGCTTTCATTTAACCCTAACGTGTTTTGAAACAAACAGTTGCCCTTTAACACTAGCATCTTGTCTAGTGCCCTCTGATTCATCCACCATGTTCTCCCTAGGGTCTGTTAGCTGGTGGCCCATCTGGCTACTTTTTATGCACCAGCCTGAAAACAATTCTTGAAGAGAACACTGTTGTGATTACATAAAGAATTTAGATGTAGTTTAATAGGCTGCCAATAGGGTCAGTAATAACTGTGACCTATTTTTAAACAGTGAGATTATTTTGGCACGCGTTAAGTTTG
The DNA here is from genome assembly GCA_019447015.1 of Hymenochirus boettgeri. Lineage (NCBI taxonomy): Eukaryota > Metazoa > Chordata > Amphibia > Anura > Pipidae > Hymenochirus > Hymenochirus boettgeri. Next base: position 143,601 of record JAACNH010000616.1, on the reverse strand, counting down.
CAAAGGCATCAAATGCCCAACACAGCACACAAAGGTGCACAGCACACTTGAACCCACCCTGTATGTGGGTCACATTGCTTGTGCTGCTTGGGCTAGCATTCAGATGTTTTAAAACTACAACTCCCTGCATTCTGCAACTGAGGAATCTGGGAGTTTAGTTTTAAAAATCTAGTGGGATAAAGTTAGACAATACTGACCTATATAATGAGCATGGTGTCCAGGCTGTTCGTATTCCCATTGAATATGAAAAGCTGTATTGGTTTTCAATTGTAGTTATACTGCTAAAGGGCATTTCAAACCAAGTATTTTTAGCCACCCGGCAATTTTTCATGCCACCTGCTGACAATAATTTCTGGGGGAACACTGCAACCCTCTTTCTTTCACATAGGACCCTTCCCCCATACACACCATATACCAGACCTGGCACTTTCATCCTTTACAGTGGAACAGTATTGGCAAGGAATCAACTTGACTAGAATGAAAGGTTTTTATAGGGTCGGCTGAGAAGAAACACTCTCTTAGTAGTTACACCCTGATATAACCGATTACGTTTTTTCTTATAGAATCTTCCACTCTTGGTAATCCCCTCATCGTTCCCACTACACAGCGCTGAGTCATTATATCGCTTGGGTTCCTTGTCTGTTGTGCATTAATTTAACACTCTCTTATCGTAGTAATCACACTTTTTTTCTCTTGGTTACTGTATAGCTGGGTACACACCAGGCAATATTTTCGCCAATCAACTGATTCACGGACACTTTCGGTCGATCGGGCGAAAATATTGGCTGGTGTGGGGCGGGCGGCCTCGACCGGCCTCGATCGTCCGTTCGGACAAACGGATGTGTCGGAAAATCATGATCGATCGTGTAGTTCTCTATGGAGCGCACGTCGATCGTTTGCAAATTCGTACTCGGCCGAATTTGCCACGACCGACGATATTTGTTCCCGGCCGAGCACTCGCCGGAACAAATTGTCTCCATGCGTGACGAGGCCAAAGGAAGGCACGCTCGTTGCAGCCTACCAAGCAGCATTTACAGTAACGCTGTGCTTCAATTTACGCAAACCCAGGGTGAGGACCTAGCGGTCAGGTCCTCACCCTGGGTAAAAGGTATTGACCTAAGAAGAGGAGCGGAGGGAAGGTGAGTAATATTGTCGTTTAATTCCTTGCCATTCCAGGGAGACTTTAAAGGGAAGTGGAAGACGCAACCTTCCGAGATTGTACCAGGTCCCAATCGTCACTTTCATAAAGGGGAATTATTCCCAACCACCCTACCCCCTCCCCTAAAAGTCCCCAGGGCGAGGACCTGAACCACTAGGACTACATTCACACTAAACATGGCCCCACAACAACCCACCTTTTTTTTGGTGTTGTGGTGTATAGTAGCGGTTCGTTTTTCTGGTAGCGCATCCAATTCTGGGACACCGTGCAGTAGTTTTTTGGTTAAAAAGTTTGTATGGTCACAAACACAAAACCTCTGGTCATAGCATTACACCTGCAGCACACACAAAACACAAATGCACCTTTCCACAACCTAATTCCAAAGTTTACACTTAAAGGATTTCTTCTATGAAAAAAAAAAAAGTTGGGCCATTTAGTTTTATTGAAGAACGGGAAGGTAAAGGAGCTGTGTCTTACTTCCCGTTCTTTAATAAAACCTGCAGGAGCCGGGAGAGAAGGTAAGTAACTTACCCGATCGATGCTCCCCGTTGTGTAGCCTTGATAGGTCCCAACAACTCTGTTTCATGCACATGTGCAAGAACAAGAGGTAAGACCAGCTCTGTTACCTCCAATAAAACTAAATGCCCAACGTCCCTAGACATTCATTACTGAAATGTTTTCATACCTTATGGTATGTCTTGCTTGTGGTCAGTGGTGAGCTGCCATCTTCTTCCCATGAATGTAACACTTGCTTGGAATGTTCCTAACAATACATTTTATGGTTGGATGGCGAAACATGCTCAGACTCTCTACTGAGCAACTGAATCAAACCAGGAGCTATGCTAATCTATAAAATAATCTGCCTTTCCCTATAGGGTTAAAATGTGTAGTTCAGCAACAGCAGTGGTAGTGGAGGGGTTGTAGGAGGATCAAACAACTGTTGTTTTATACATCTAAGGGCCGCGTCATTACCACACTTTAAATAGCAACTCTGCTAATAGCAACTGTTGTGGCTGATTAGAAAACGCATCACAGAACTGTTGATTAAAAAAAAGTCACATCCTGTAGCCGTTCCAGCATGTAAACTACAATGGAATATTCCGCAGATCACTTTCAAAATGACTGCTTGTACCCAGTTTTCTGCAATTTAAGGAAGTTCAGTGGGAAAATCATTATCGTTTAAGGACAACTCCAGTGAAAAATGAACTTTTAAAAATGAAAATTACCAGTAAAAGGGAGGTACCAGGGGCGTGTTTGGGGCGGGGGGGGATTCCTGGTGCCCGTAATCACCCCTTTCTGTCTGCTCAGTGCTGTCTCTGTTCTACCCCTCTCCTGGGGCCTGATTTACCCGCATTTGCTGTGCTAAAATAGGGGTTAAAATTGTGCTAACCTATACTGAATAGGTTAACGACAGTTTAACTCCATAATTGCACTGGCTGCACCAGTTTCACAAAAGACAACCGTGAAACCGGTGCAATGTATTTAATAAAGGATTTGCACCCTTTTTAACTCCAAATTTAAGACCACCTAATGGCTGGTCTTAAAGTGGCCCTGGGGTAAAGTTCTTTTGTGGGATTTACACAAGGTGCAAATCGAATATTAAATACTGAAAGTCCCCATATTTGTCCGGACCAATTTGTGGCTCTGGGTAAATGAGACCCCTGGTGTCCATAGACTGTTACATAGATTGTTACTTGTTATATAGACTGTTACAATAGATTTGTTACATTGTTATAAGTAGACTGTTTTTTACAAATATATTGTTAATTGTTTATATAGACTGTTACATGTTGATTGTTACTAGATGTACATTGTTATATAGACTGTTAACAATGATTGTTACAATTGTTATAATAGACTGTTACATAGATTGTTACTTTTCATAACTGTTACAATGATTGTTACATTGTTAGATAAGCTGTTACATGGATTGTTACATTGTTATATAGACTGTTACATAGATTGTTACATTGTTATATAGCTGTTACATAGACTTGTTTACATTGTTATAATACTGTTACAAGTGTTTAATATGACTGTTACTGGATTGTTACATTGTTATATAGACTGTTTACATTGTTATTAGATTTACATTGTTATCATAGATTGTTTACATTGTTTAATATAGATTGTTATATAGATTGTTTAAATTGTTATAAGACTGTTCTATAGATTGTTACCTGTTATATTAGACTGTTACTGATTGTTACATTGTATATAGACTGTTACATAGATTGTTTCATTGTTACATTGTTAAATAGACTTTTACATAGATTGTTACAACATTGTTATATAGACTTTTACATAGATTGTTTACTTGTTACATATTGTTATTATAGACTGTTTACTAGATATTGTTACACGTTGTTACATTGTTATACTATTGTTACTGTTACATGGTTGATTGTTACATTGTTATATAGACTGTTTACATTAGATTTTACATTGTTTTATATAGACTGTTACATGGATTGGTTCACAATTGTTATATAGACTGTTACATTGATTGTTACATTGTTATATAGACTGTTACAATAGATTGTTACTTGTTTATCTAGACTGTTACATAGTTGTTTCACAAATTGTTACTTTAATAGACTGTTACTGGATTGTTTACATTGTTTCTTCGACCTGTTTTGTACATTGTTATATAGATGGTTACATGAGGTACATTGTTTATAGACTGTTTTACATAGATTGTTACATTGTTTTACTTGTATTGTTACATTGTTCTATAGATTGTTACATAATTGTTACATTGTTATATAGACTGTTACATTGTTGTTATGTAGACTGTTTTACATATATTGTATCTTGTTATATAGACTGTTATAATAGATTGTTACATGTTATACTTTAATGATTGTTACATTGTTATATAGACTGTTACATAGATTGTTTACATTGGTTACAACATTGTTATATAGACCTGTTACTAGATTGTTACATTGTTAATTTGTTTTATATGACTGTTACATAGATTTGTACAACATTGATTGTTTACTGTTTATATTGACTGGTTACCTGGATTGTTACATTGTTTATATAGACTGTTTAGATTGTTATTGTTATATAGACTGTTACCATAGATTGTTACATTGTTATATAGACTGTTACATGATTGTTACTTGTTACGATTGGTTACATGATTGGTTACATTGGGGTTTATATAGACTGTTACATAGATTGTTACTGTTATATGTGTTATATAGACTGTTATATATACATCATTGATTGTACTTGTTACATTGTTAATATAAGATTGTTACATAGATTGTTACACACATTGTTATATAGACTTTTACATGGATTGTTACATTAGACGATATAGACTGTTACCGATAGATTGTTTACATTGTTATATAGCTGTTACATAGATGGTTACCACACATTGTTTATATTTGTTACATTGTTATTATTAGACTGTTACATGAGACTTATTACATTGTTAGTATAGACTGTTACATAGATTGTTACATTGTTATATAGACTGTTCATAGATTGTTACATTGTTTATAGACTGTTACATTGATTGGTTACATTGTTATATAGACGGTTACAAGATTGCTTTTCATGCTTGTTAATTGTTATGACTGTTCTAGATTTTACATTGGATAGACTGTCAGTTGTTACCTTGTTATCTAGAATATAGAAAAGAAAACATAGAATATAGACGAGCGCGAGAGAAACAGAAAGCAGCAAGCACTACCCCCTCCTCTCTCTCCCTCATCCTCTCCCGCCCTCCGACTGTTACACAATGGATTGGTTCATTGTTATATATACTGTTACATAGATTTTACCATTGTTTATATAGACTGTACATAGATTGTTTTTTTTTTCTTCTTTCTGCAACAAGGATGTTGACAATTTACGGTATTGATACACTAAGTAGAGTTGGGAGGGTTTGGCACTGTGCTACGTTACAAGCTTATGGAACTGTCTTCCAGTGGACGTGTGGGTATGGCAGGTTCATTGGTCCGTTTTAATAAAAGCTTGGATGAGTTTCTACAAACAAGGAATGTTACAAGTTACTGGTAATTGATCATAAAGTAGAGTTGGGAAGGGTTTTATCACTGTGAGAACGGTAAACAGGCTATGGAACTGTCTTTCCATTGACGTTGTTATGGCAGGTGTCATTGGTCAGTTTTAATAAAAACTTGGTTAGTTTCTAAAACACGGAATGTTACAAGTTACTGGTATTGATACAGAAGTAGAGTTGGGAAAGGGTTGGTCAATGTGAGAAAGGTAAAGCTATGGAACTGTCTTCCAGTGTACGTTGTAGATGGCAGGTCATTGGCAGTTTTAATAAAAGCTGGATGCAGTTTCTACAAAACAAGGAAAGGTTACAGTTACTGGTATTGTACATTAAGTTAGTTGGGAAAGGGTTTGTCACTGTGAAGAACGGTAAAGCATATGGAACTGTCTTCCAGTGGAACGTGTATGACAGGTTCATTGGGTCAGTTTTCATAAAAAGCTGGATGAGGTTTTCTACAAACAAGGAATGTTACAAGTTTACTGGTATTGATACATACGTAGAGTATTGGACAGGGTTTGGGTCACTGTGGAACGGTAAGCTAGTGAACTGTCCTTCCAGTGGACGTGTTATGGCAGGTTCATTGGTCATTTTAATAAAAAGCTGGATGAGTTTTCTGCAAACAAGGAATGTTTACAATTACTGGTTGATACATAAAGTAGAGTTGGTAAAGGGAAATTTTCGCGATTGCCACTTGGAGTCAGGAAGGAATTTTTTCTCCCTTCATATTTTCTGGTGGTTTTTTTGCCTTCCCTGGATGAACAGTTAGGCCAGAAATGAGGAGTCTTGCAGATGATATGAACTGGATTGGAACGTATGTCTTTATTTCAAAAAAACAATCAAAACAAATAAAAATCATCAAAAAAAACCCCCGTCAAATACTATACTATACTTTTGTTTATTGCATCCTGAAGCAGTACCCAGGCTACTTTTATACCTTGGCAGATTCACTCCATTATATTTGTTTTTATAACACAGGAGGAATTGTTTTCCAATATTCTTTATAAAGGAATGATTGTTCACTGTGCCCATACACCTAAAACAACCGTTGGCTGGGTACACACGCAGAGAAATTTTCCATCCTGAAACTTGGTCGGCCACAGCAAATGTCACCAATGGAACACAGTGTTCACTGCCACTGCTGAAATCACCTCAGATTTTTTCAGCCCGAACGACCAATACACGGAAATATCTGTTTGGTTTGTGTGTACCCAGCCTTAGTATGTATATACTTTATAACAAAAGGAAAAGGAATATGTGTATTGGCCAACTGTTTATATATCATGGCATTGGAATAATATCATATAATAATATTATATGATCCATATATAATAAACACATGCATGTATTCGGTTCTTGAACCTCCTTCTGGCTTGGTCAGTGGTACCCATTTAGGAATCCCCCCTTGAAATCACTTCCTGCGCTTGCCACTGCGGTAAATAGATTATTCCTACCGCCTAATACTTCAGTTTTCATCTGCCGGCTGTCTTGGCTTTTCCTTTCGTGCTAGTGCTCTCACAGGAATGATATTGGGAGGTTGGACCCCATCCTCCTTTCCTGCTTCCAGGTACTCATTTCGTTTTTCATTTTTAACTGTGCAAATGTATGTGCACTCCTTTTTATTATACATACCCTTTGCTTTGCTGTAGTTGTTTCCCCCCAGAATGCAACTCTTCCGGGATATGTCCCAACAGACATTTTTCTACTGATTGCTGTTGCTGGGTAAAACATGCTCAGATCTCTACTGAGGCAATACTGAATCCACACAGGTCCATTAGACATAATTGGTCAAAACAGGATGCCAGTATTTATTTATACACCGAAAATTTTGCTGGGTGGGTCAAGAATGAGAAAATACTTGTAATAAATGTTAATTTTTGTCTCTCAACTCATTAAGAAAAAATATCCAATAATATCTTGTTTCTGATAGCATTACAACACTTAAAGGATAACTATACTCCTAAATTTAACTATTTAAAAAATAAAAGTGCCTGGGACGGAGTTTAGATTAATATTCCTACCTCCCCAATATTGTTTTTATAAGAGCTCCGCACGGTTGTAGTCATTGCCAGTCAGTCCCCTGGACTATTCCTGTATAAAAGATAGTGCTGAAGCCAGAGGAGACTGGCAGAATCAGTTTTCTTTGGGCTGGTTGCTTTTTACAGAAACAACTATGTGTGGTAGAATCCCAGTCCTGTATCCCTGTCCCCAAGTACTTTTCATTTTAATGTTGTTAAAAAAAACTTTCTACAACACGATAGTTATCCTTTAAACATCCTTGAAAAATAAACAAATGCAACTGGCCATAGTTCCTAACTAACAGCAAGCTGAACCAGCCAGGCATTTTGTGAGATATCATCGTTACCTAATTCCTGCAGTCACGGTGCCCACTAGGCCACTGTTCCAACTATGCCTAATGGTAAATCTGGACATCATTGCATAGATTGTTTCAAGCAGAGGGCAGAGGAGGGTTATAAAGCTCGAACTGATCATGTGTAAACTATGTAAAAGTGTCCAGGACACACTTTGGTAGGAGGGCTGCAGAAATTAGGTAAAGCTAAAGACTGCAGAATTATTCACAATTGGCGCTGATTTAAGAAGTTAAACTTCAAGCTACATTTAGCGTTTTAATGTACAGAATCCATTCACACCTTTTTAGGTTTTTAGCTTTTATATGCCTTTAAACACACTGCCTTTGGAAACTTGATTTTGTATTTCAAAGGGCTTCTTCTCACAATTACTGTTTACTTATTCTACCTTGCACTTGTCTGCCGTACATACCCAAACCCTCCATCTTTTAGCCACTTTTTTACCTTCTTCAGGACATTTCGTAGCAAGCTTCATGGAGGGTGACCTGGGGAGTGAATGAAACTCTCTTTCCCGATAATGGGGAGTTTTTCCTGCTGCCCTTTTGTTGTCTTCTTCTCCGGTTTCTCCTCCTATCCTTTTCCCTCTGAGCCTCGCTTCAAGTTGCTGTTTTTTTTTGTTTCCCCGGAGATACGTTTCTGGCGGCATGTGTAACGCTCTACAGGTGGGAGGATTGTCTCTAGGAGTTGAAGTTCTGTAAATAGGTCCATGTGCTTCTTAATCAATCCGCCTGTCAGGGCCACAGTGGCAGGGACTTCCAGCAGCACCGAGCAACCACCATTCGTCATCTTTTAAACCCTGTTTAGATGAAAAATACACCAATGTTAAAAAAACTTCTAGGTAAGTGACTGGAGGCATTGCAAGTAATCTAGTATAAATCCGATTTCACTATTTCCCACATTGTCCACCCCCAAAAAAAAATACTTACTTCCCACATGCACAAATCCTGATATCATTATAGTAACTTAGCCTTCCCCCAGTTTCCTAAAGCCATAATCAATATAATTTCCTTTTCTGCACTTCTCCTCCCCAACCTTGAATTCTCTTTAAACTTGAGAGCTTTAACAGAGAAGTTTCTTAGTGGAAGAGAGGCTTGCTGGAAACAGAGTCATCTTTCGAGATTGCTGTGTAAGGATTATGGGTTCTATGGGAAGGAGAATTATAATAATCTCAGGGTTTAGGGGCGTTCTCTGGCACTCATATACTACATACATTTTTAATAATACTTCTACATATTCCAGTATTTACGCACACAGTATCCAATCAGATGCTTGCTTACAATAGAAAACTAATTGTTTTGTGCGGTTGGTTAATGCCATTGTGGCATTTATATTGGGGGGACATAAGAAGGGACAGCAGTATATATCTTACAATCATAGAGAGAGAGCTAGTACCCGCATTAATTAAAACTCGGGCTCATGGTTATGCTAAACACCCGAATTCAGTATAATGGTGAGTTTGCTGATGCGTATTATCTGTGACATAAACACCTTTCCTTTTCTGCCTACCATTAGGAAGTTTCATGCGAGCGCGCTGCAGCGGGATTCTCTTCCTTTGAAAATGATCTGCGCATTGGGTGGGTAAATTGACTTATTACCTGACAATAAGAAAACGCCTATTTACGACATAAACAGCGTTGACCTGGGGAAAGTCACATTGGCTGTTGCCATACTATGGTGTATGTTTGTAATCACACCGAATATGGCATGGATTATGTTTTACATATTCAGTTTGTATACTGGGTACTATGAGCACTGATATCCGACCAATCCCGTTGGGTCCGAAAGAATTAACTATTATCGGCCTTGTGGTATTTGCCAAGAAATTGGAGGTAGTTTATTGGCTAGGGGATTGGTTGACATTGCCATAATTTCCATCAGCTGCCTATTGGCTCCCTAATGTAATATATGGGAACAGACAGTGAGCCTTAATGTGTGCCACCGGAACAATCTTCCGTCTACAGGTATAGGCAGATCACAGATGGAAATCTTTCAGGGACCTTCTACACATTGACTGTGTGTACCCAATCCTACACACTACAAAATGAAAAATGCCTTCTGTCTAATATCAAATGCTCCCCCCAGTTAATATTTATCCCACTGTAGCAGAGGCATTACAGATATGTAACATCTGATTTGGTTGGGGCAAAATTCCAAAAAAAAAAGCCATTTTTTAGAGATCGGCAACTTTATTGGCATCTCCCGGTATGGTGTTCACAGCCCAATAGGGTTGGATCATCTTCCAATGTGATCACTGCATGGTGTGAAGGGATGTTTTCAATGTATCAATACTTGGCAAATGTTCTAACATGCCATCCACATTTCAGACTAAGGGGCAGGGGTGCCTGGGAGCAGGGGGAGCAGCCACAGGGGGGGTGCCTGAGAGCCAAGGGGCCCCATCTTCCTAATTTTCCCATGACAAGATATAGCCTCTTCACATTTTGCTGGGCCCAGTGATTCATCGTTATGCCACTGGGTTAGGGGGTTAACGAGGTGACCTTTTGTTATGTTACATGTTGGGCTGCAAGATCCTCCTCGTCCCCCAGAAATACATAACTTCGAGGGTCTAATATTACTGTGCTATATCATATAAAACCCAATACTGTAAAACCATAAGAAAAATTCTTTATTCTGTATAAATCAGTTTAAATCCCCATGTAAAATTCAGGTCCTGATAAAAGGCCCCTTACAGATTTTCCCACCCAGTGGTATCACTGCTTTTGGGTTTAAGGGCTGTAATGCAGTGCTATCCACCTTTCTGCTGTAACCTGGTTCTCATTTGTTTGCTTTTAGGCGGTTCCACACGCATTTCATTTCCACTTGTCAAGGGGCATCATCTTATATTTCCTATGACATATCTAGCCTCCCCCAGTTTTGCTGGGGGCCCCGTGATATCCCCCTTATTCCACTGGTTACTAGTGACCATATCTATAAAGTAACCATCTATAAAGGAACTGGTCAGCTCCTGAGAAAACGTCCAGCGAGTTGTCGAAACTTGAGAATATAAACTTGACTGTCCTATGAAGTCTTCCAGTGATATGTGCGACAATTGGAATAAATTGATTAAACAAAGAAACCGTGTGCCTGGGAATAGGTTAGAATTACATTATTTTATCAGCATTATACACTCAATTGAAAAAGATGACCAAAATAAATAGTTTACAATAAAACCCCCAGCTTCCCTCCTGTCGTAACAGCATTTTAGGGCACATCCTTTGTCGCGGTTGACAAAAGGAAGAGGTGTCAGAATTAGACCCAAAGCAGGAAAAATATTCAGACAAGAAGGCAAAAATTGAACTTCCTGCAGTGCTACACAGCCCCTTGCGCACGTTACAATGGCTCTGTCCTGTTCAAATACAGCCAGCAACATCCCATTAGGAAGAACTTAAGAGAAAAAAAACAGCGAGAGAAAGTCTGGCGGATGATGCGTGTATAGATATTGGGAGTGTCGTGGGTTGTGCGGATGATGATAAACACTTTTTAGCACGGGAGGCTGGGGGAACTATGACAGACGTGACAAACAGCTGTGCAAAAACAAAAAGGAGTTGAGGCAGATTAATGCAAGACGCACTGGTTTAACGTGATGAGGGGGCAACTACAGCGCTGTTTACTTTCTGTGATAAAGAAACAGAAGGAATGACATAGCAGAGGCCTTTATAGATGTTGCAATATAGAAACACCTAAGCCTCTACGAAAGCACACAAAAAGTAAAATACATTTCTTAAAGGAACATGACTAAATAAAGGTACACACCTTTTCACACGCCGTATTAACTTAGCCTTTTTATGAGTGAACATAATTGTCAGTTAGTCATCAGATTTATTCAGGTTTGCTTTTTTGTACATAACGGGGGGGGGGGAGTTATTTTTCTGTGGAATGCTCACTCCTGTTTATAAAACTGGAGTTTTGTAATTAAAAATAAAAGCATGTGTGCTTGCCTAAACACTTCCCCTGAGATGGTCTTAAAATTGCACATTTCATAGAACATTGAAAGCTGTTTGCTTAAAGGTATACTATCATGTGTATAAAGTTTATTTAAAAACATCTACTGAAAAGTACTTGCACAGGGATTTGGGGAGGGTAATTCCTACCGTCCCAATATTGTTTCTGTAGGAACACCAGCCTAAAGAATACTGATTCTGCCAGTTTCCTCCTGGCTTCAGCCCTATCTTATACAGGAATAGTCCAGGACTCACCTGGCAAATGAATACTGTACTGTGCTGTAGCTCCTCACCAAAATGAATATTGTGAGGTAGAAGAATCCATCCTACTTCCCTGTCCCAGGTTACTTTCCATTTTTTATTGAAGTAATTTTTAGAGTCTAGTTTATCCTTTAAGCTGTAAATTGTTAGGCATGCCCCCAAACAAGAGAGACCTGCAATGTTAACCCATCCCATCTGCTCTATAGATTCATAAAGTCAGGTTAGGAATTGTCCGAGGTCACATGCATTCTACGTTGCCAGCTTTTTTTGACATTTTCCCAGAATACACAGACTTAATGAGAAAAACAAACACAAACCGTAAAGAGCAACAGTTTGTCTATACACACGGGGACAAACACAAAGTGGAAGTACCTTCATGCACGAACACCTGATGCCCTTGTAAGCCCGTCTAAAAAAGCACCTTATAACCAGTGCAGCACAGACTATTGTGAAATGAGACTTTTTTTTTGGCAAATCTATCCACTATAAATTGATCATTAATGGCATTTTCCTGACTTATACTGCAAACTTTATGCATTATCTCTTTATTACTACTGGCCTTCCAAAACCTCCACACAAAGCATCCAGCTTGTGTGAATTCTTTACTTCCTCTTTTACTGCCCTTCCTCTAACCTTTACCACCGTTTAGGTCATGCTCAGAAGATAGGTCTCTCCAAGACGACGCTTGTATGCCTTCAGCACATGGCAACTGTTCTGTAATAAACAATTAAATGACCTGCCTCCCATAATTAAATCGGACCAGTATTCCCTGCAGGTGTGTACAAATGACTAAAAAATGGATTAGACATAGTCATGCTCATTTATGTCATCATGAATCGGTTGGGCTCTGATGTCATAAGAATTCTTTTCTATTAATTCTCCCTTAAGGTGCCATGCACATTTGAACTTTGTCACAGCACTGGATTGCATCCAAGAGAAAACCAACATGTGTGAAATGCAGAGGGGAATGTTTTTGATATAAACCTTGTAAGGTATGAGATCATCCAATCTATCACCTACTTTCAGTAATATGATTGCTTGCCTTGTTTGCTGGAAAATTTAAATTGATCATTCCATTGAGTATGATCCATAAAGCAAACATAAATGTTTCAGGAATGTTCCACTTCTATTTTACCTGTGTTTACTCTATGCACACACACCCAATTATATATATATACTCTGTATGGGTATACAAAATGACATTTTGTGTTACATTTTCTACGCCTACAAACAGATCTTTGTGTTACTATACTTTATATCCCCCGTCACTGCAGTGTGTACACTGCACGAGTTGCACACTTTGCAGGACTCAGAGGTTCATCCCGCGTAGGGACTCCCAGGCATTTCCAATAATACTTTGTCTACTTGATGTGAGGCCAGAACCCACTAAAACCCTTTCACTATAAGTCATACTTCCACATACATTTCCCCAGTCCTCCGACAAGCACATCTTATTCTAATTCTAAAATGCTTTCCCTTCATCTATTAAACTCGGCACTGTATTAGCACATGTCTCACAAAATTATTCAAATCTTAGAAGCAGGCAGACCTAGCGATGGGATTTACTTTGCATCGATTCCTAGTACCTCGGCCAGTGTAAGGGGGGGGAAGCTTATGCAGGAAAAATACTTAACATGGACTGAACCAGGCGGACTCAAGGCCAATTACTTAAGACTCATGCAGCAAGAATGTATAAGCAGAGCGCCTAGACTCCTTCTAGGTCCTTTTTTAACAGCAGTTTCAAGCTTTCCAGATAGCTGATGGCGCAGTTTTTGCCCATTGTTGATATACAGGATACACACAGATAATGCAGATACAGAAAAATAAAAGCAGAGGCCTGTTTTAGAAGAGATCTTTTATTTATTACCAAGAGGTGCAAACATGGGCCCCTAATGATCATTCAAACATTGGCCCCTAATGATCATTCAAACATGGGCCCCAATTATAATTCAACAATGGGCTCCTATCTGTTAATTCAACCGTGTGCCCCTAATGAATAATTAAAACCACTCAGATCTCGGGTGATACCTTTCTGTTTCTACTGTTCTACTGCGTTAAACTATACACATGCCAATTGTCGCTGACAGCGTGCCATCACATATACCGATTCTCTGCCTTAACAGGCTTTTCAGTGGCCAGTTTGCGTGTCCGCGATTGCAACTACAATAGCACTAAATCCTGGTCTTGAGGGAGGAAGTGAAAAAGAACTCACAATCGGTTGGTGCTGGGAAATTGCCTGTCCCCAGTGCTGGCTTTATGGTTGATGTTACTGACCTTATAATGGGGGAGTTGGTTAAAGTGGGGGGAGATCCTATTAGCAAAAAAAGTACAGCAATTGGGGCATGTAGCAACACACACACTAAGCTTCATACACATGTCCCAACGCAGGGGGCCGACCCACACTGCACGGTGTGTATGATGGCCGATAATCTTCATGTGTATGGGCACTTCTGGTGAAATGGACATTCAGTTGGGGACCTACAACGGACGGTCGTTTTGGCCGACCCAAAGTTCCCATACCGGCTTTGATGGAACCCTGACTTTTTTGCCCTTTAAAGTGCCTCTTACATGTATTTATTTATAAATTAGAATGAGGTCCCTACTACTATAACTAAGGCTGTATTTGTAAAACAGTTTTACTGTCACGTTTACGAGCTTTTGGTGTGAAATCGCGATTTCACACCAAAAGCTCGTAAACGTGACAGTAAAACTGTTTTACAAATACAGCCTTAGTTATAGTAGTAGGGACCTCATTCTAATTTATAAATAAATACATGTAAGAGGCACTTTAAAGGGCAAAAAAGTCAGGGTTCCATCAAAGCCGGTATGGGAACTTTGGGTCGGCCAAAACGACCGTCCGTTGTAGGTCCCCAACTGAATGTCCATTTCACCAGAAGTGCCCATACACATGAAGATTATCGGCCATCATACACACCGTGCAGTGTGGGTCGGCCCCCTGCGTTGGGACATGTGTATGAAGCTTAGTGTGTGTGTTGCTACATGCCCCAATTGCTGTACTTTTTTTGCTAATAGGATCTCCCCCCACTTTAACCAACTCCCCCATTATAAGGTCAGTAACATCAACCATAAAGCCAGCACTGGGGACAGGCAATTTCCCAGCACCAACCGATTGTGAGTTCTTTTTCACTTCCTCCCTCAAGACCAGGATTTAGTGCTATTGTAGTTGCAATCGCGGACACGCAAACTGGCCACTGAAAAGCCTGTTAAGGCAGAGAATCGGTATATGTGATGGCACGCTGTCAGCGACAATTGGCATGTGTATAGTTTAACGCAGTAGAACAGTAGAAACAGAAAGGTATCACCCGAGATCTGAGTGGTTTTAATTATTCATTAGGGGCACACGGTTGAATTAACAGATAGGAGCCCATTGTTGAATTATAATTGGGGCCCATGTTTGAATGATCATTAGGGGCCAATGTTTGAATGATCATTAGGGGCCCATGTTTGCACCTCTTGGTAATAAATAAAAGATCTCTTCTAAAACAGGCCTCTGCTTTTATTTTTCTGTATCTGCATTATCTGTGTGTATCCTGTATATCAACAATGGGCAAAAACTGCGCCATCAGCTATCTGGAAAGCTTGAAACTGCTGTTAAAAAAGGACCTAGAAGGAGTCTAGGCGCTCTGCTTATACATTCTTGCTGCATGAGTCTTAAGTAATTGGCCTTGAGTCCGCCTGGTTCAGTCCATGTTAAGTATTTTTCCTGCATAAGCTTCCCCCCCCTTACACTGGCCGAGGTACTAGGAATCGATGCAAAGTAAATCCCATCGCTAGGTCTGCCTGCTTCTAAGATTTGAATAATTTTGTGAGACATGTGCTAATACAGTGCCGAGTTTAATAGATGAAGGGAAAGCATTTTAGAATTAGAATAAGATGTGCTTGTCGGAGGACTGGGGAAATGTATGTGGAAGTATGACTTATAGTGAAAGGGTTTTAGTGGGTTCTGGCCTCACATCAAGTAGACAAAGTATTATTGGAAATGCCTGGGAGTCCCTACGCGGGATGAACCTCTGAGTCCTGCAAAGTGTGCAACTCGTGCAGTGTACACACTGCAGTGACGGGGGATATAAAGTATAGTAACACAAAGATCTGTTTGTAGGCGTAGAAAATGTAACACAAAATGTCATTTTGTATACCCATACAGAGTATATATATATAATTGGGTGTGTGTGCATAGAGTAAACACAGGTAAAATAGAAGTGGAACATTCCTGAAACATTTATGTTTGCTTTATGGATCATACTCAATGGAATGATCAATTTAAATTTTCCAGCAAACAAGGCAAGCAATCATATTACTGAAAGTAGGTGATAGATTGGATGATCTCATACCTTACAAGGTTTATATCAAAAACATTCCCCTCTGCATTTCACACATGTTGGTTTTCTCTTGGATGCAATCCAGTGCTGTGACAAAGTTCAAATGTGCATGGCACCTTAAGGGAGAATTAATAGAAAAGAATTCTTATGACATCAGAGCCCAACCGATTCATGATGACATAAATGAGCATGACTATGTCTAATCCATTTTTTAGTCATTTGTACACACCTGCAGGGAATACTGGTCCGATTTAATTATGGGAGGCAGGTCATTTAATTGTTTATTACAGAACAGTTGCCATGTGCTGAAGGCATACAAGCGTCGTCTTGGAGAGACCTATCTTCTGAGCATGACCTAAACGGTGGTAAAGGTTAGAGGAAGGGCAGTAAAAGAGGAAGTAAAGAATTCACACAAGCTGGATGCTTTGTGTGGAGGTTTTGGAAGGCCAGTAGTAATAAAGAGATAATGCATAAAGTTTGCAGTATAAGTCAGGAAAATGCCATTAATGATCAATTTATAGTGGATAGATTTGCCAAAAAAAAAGTCTCATTTCACAATAGTCTGTGCTGCACTGGTTATAAGGTGCTTTTTTAGACGGGCTTACAAGGGCATCAGGTGTTCGTGCATGAAGGTACTTCCACTTTGTGTTTGTCCCCGTGTGTATAGACAAACTGTTGCTCTTTACGGTTTGTGTTTGTTTTTCTCATTAAGTCTGTGTATTCTGGGAAAATGTCAAAAAAAGCTGGCAACGTAGAATGCATGTGACCTCGGACAATTCCTAACCTGACTTTATGAATCTATAGAGCAGATGGGATGGGTTAACATTGCAGGTCTCTCTTGTTTGGGGGCATGCCTAACAATTTACAGCTTAAAGGATAAACTAGACTCTAAAAATTACTTCAATAAAAAATGGAAAGTAACCTGGGACAGGGAAGTAGGATGGATTCTTCTACCTCACAATATTCATTTTGGTGAGGAGCTACAGCACAGTACAGTATTCATTTGCCAGGTGAGTCCTGGACTATTCCTGTATAAGATAGGGCTGAAGCCAGGAGGAAACTGGCAGAATCAGTATTCTTTAGGCTGGTGTTCCTACAGAAACAATATTGGGACGGTAGGAATTACCCTCCCCAAATCCCTGTGCAAGTACTTTTCAGTAGATGTTTTTAAATAAACTTTATACACATGATAGTATACCTTTAAGCAAACAGCTTTCAATGTTCTATGAAATGTGCAATTTTAAGACCATCTCAGGGGAAGTGTTTAGGCAAGCACACATGCTTTTATTTTTAATTACAAAACTCCAGTTTTATAAACAGGAGTGAGCATTCCACAGAAAAATAACTCCCCCCCCCCCGTTATGTACAAAAAAGCAAACCTGAATAAATCTGATGACTAACTGACAATTATGTTCACTCATAAAAAGGCTAAGTTAATACGGCGTGTGAAAAGGTGTGTACCTTTATTTAGTCATGTTCCTTTAAGAAATGTATTTTACTTTTTGTGTGCTTTCGTAGAGGCTTAGGTGTTTCTATATTGCAACATCTATAAAGGCCTCTGCTATGTCATTCCTTCTGTTTCTTTATCACAGAAAGTAAACAGCGCTGTAGTTGCCCCCTCATCACGTTAAACCAGTGCGTCTTGCATTAATCTGCCTCAACTCCTTTTTGTTTTTGCACAGCTGTTTGTCACGTCTGTCATAGTTCCCCCAGCCTCCCGTGCTAAAAAGTGTTTATCATCATCCGCACAACCCACGACACTCCCAATATCTATACACGCATCATCCGCCAGACTTTCTCTCGCTGTTTTTTTTCTCTTAAGTTCTTCCTAATGGGATGTTGCTGGCTGTATTTGAACAGGACAGAGCCATTGTAACGTGCGCAAGGGGCTGTGTAGCACTGCAGGAAGTTCAATTTTTGCCTTCTTGTCTGAATATTTTTCCTGCTTTGGGTCTAATTCTGACACCTCTTCCTTTTGTCAACCGCGACAAAGGATGTGCCCTAAAATGCTGTTACGACAGGAGGGAAGCTGGGGGTTTTATTGTAAACTATTTATTTTGGTCATCTTTTTCAATTGAGTGTATAATGCTGATAAAATAATGTAATTCTAACCTATTCCCAGGCACACGGTTTCTTTGTTTAATCAATTTATTCCAATTGTCGCACATATCACTGGAAGACTTCATAGGACAGTCAAGTTTATATTCTCAAGTTTCGACAACTCGCTGGACGTTTTCTCAGGAGCTGACCAGTTCCTTTATAGATGGTTACTTTATAGATATGGTCACTAGTAACCAGTGGAATAAGGGGGATATCACGGGGCCCCCAGCAAAACTGGGGGAGGCTAGATATGTCATAGGAAATATAAGATGATGCCCCTTGACAAGTGGAAATGAAATGCGTGTGGAACCGCCTAAAAGCAAACAAATGAGAACCAGGTTACAGCAGAAAGGTGGATAGCACTGCATTACAGCCCTTAAACCCAAAAGCAGTGATACCACTGGGTGGGAAAATCTGTAAGGGGCCTTTTATCAGGACCTGAATTTTACATGGGGATTTAAACTGATTTATACAGAATAAAGAATTTTTCTTATGGTTTTACAGTATTGGGTTTTATATGATATAGCACAGTAATATTAGACCCTCGAAGTTATGTATTTCTGGGGGACGAGGAGGATCTTGCAGCCCAACATGTAACATAACAAAAGGTCACCTCGTTAACCCCCTAACCCAGTGGCATAACGATGAATCACTGGGCCCAGCAAAATGTGAAGAGGCTATATCTTGTCATGGGAAAATTAGGAAGATGGGGCCCCTTGGCTCTCAGGCACCCCCCCTGTGGCTGCTCCCCCTGCTCCCAGGCACCCCTGCCCCTTAGTCTGAAATGTGGATGGCATGTTAGAACATTTGCCAAGTATTGATACATTGAAAACATCCCTTCACACCATGCAGTGATCACATTGGAAGATGATCCAACCCTATTGGGCTGTGAACACCATACCGGGAGATGCCAATAAAGTTGCCGATCTCTAAAAAATGGCTTTTTTTTTTGGAATTTTGCCCCAACCAAATCAGATGTTACATATCTGTAATGCCTCTGCTACAGTGGGATAAATATTAACTGGGGGGAGCATTTGATATTAGACAGAAGGCATTTTTCATTTTGTAGTGTGTAGGATTGGGTACACACAGTCAATGTGTAGAAGGTCCCTGAAAGATTTCCATCTGTGATCTGCCTATACCTGTAGACGGAAGATTGTTCCGGTGGCACACATTAAGGCTCACTGTCTGTTCCCATATATTACATTAGGGAGCCAATAGGCAGCTGATGGAAATTATGGCAATGTCAACCAATCCCCTAGCCAATAAACTACCTCCAATTTCTTGGCAAATACCACAAGGCCGATAATAGTTAATTCTTTCGGACCCAACGGGATTGGTCGGATATCAGTGCTCATAGTACCCAGTATACAAACTGAATATGTAAAACATAATCCATGCCATATTCGGTGTGATTACAAACATACACCATAGTATGGCAACAGCCAATGTGACTTTCCCCAGGTCAACGCTGTTTATGTCGTAAATAGGCGTTTTCTTATTGTCAGGTAATAAGTCAATTTACCCACCCAATGCGCAGATCATTTTCAAAGGAAGAGAATCCCGCTGCAGCGCGCTCGCATGAAACTTCCTAATGGTAGGCAGAAAAGGAAAGGTGTTTATGTCACAGATAATACGCATCAGCAAACTCACCATTATACTGAATTCGGGTGTTTAGCATAACCATGAGCCCGAGTTTTAATTAATGCGGGTACTAGCTCTCTCTCTATGATTGTAAGATATATACTGCTGTCCCTTCTTATGTCCCCCCAATATAAATGCCACAATGGCATTAACCAACCGCACAAAACAATTAGTTTTCTATTGTAAGCAAGCATCTGATTGGATACTGTGTGCGTAAATACTGGAATATGTAGAAGTATTATTAAAAATGTATGTAGTATATGAGTGCCAGAGAACGCCCCTAAACCCTGAGATTATTATAATTCTCCTTCCCATAGAACCCATAATCCTTACACAGCAATCTCGAAAGATGACTCTGTTTCCAGCAAGCCTCTCTTCCACTAAGAAACTTCTCTGTTAAAGCTCTCAAGTTTAAAGAGAATTCAAGGTTGGGGAGGAGAAGTGCAGAAAAGGAAATTATATTGATTATGGCTTTAGGAAACTGGGGGAAGGCTAAGTTACTATAATGATATCAGGATTTGTGCATGTGGGAAGTAAGTATTTTTTTTTGGGGGTGGACAATGTGGGAAATAGTGAAATCGGATTTATACTAGATTACTTGCAATGCCTCCAGTCACTTACCTAGAAGTTTTTTTAACATTGGTGTATTTTTCATCTAAACAGGGTTTAAAAGATGACGAATGGTGGTTGCTCGGTGCTGCTGGAAGTCCCTGCCACTGTGGCCCTGACAGGCGGATTGATTAAGAAGCACATGGACCTATTTACAGAACTTCAACTCCTAGAGACAATCCTCCCACCTGTAGAGCGTTACACATGCCGCCAGAAACGTATCTCCGGGGAAACAAAAAAAAACAGCAACTTGAAGCGAGGCTCAGAGGGAAAAGGATAGGAGGAGAAACCGGAGAAGAAGACAACAAAAGGGCAGCAGGAAAAACTCCCCATTATCGGGAAAGAGAGTTTCATTCACTCCCCAGGTCACCCTCCATGAAGCTTGCTACGAAATGTCCTGAAGAAGGTAAAAAAGTGGCTAAAAGATGGAGGGTTTGGGTATGTACGGCAGACAAGTGCAAGGTAGAATAAGTAAACAGTAATTGTGAGAAGAAGCCCTTTGAAATACAAAATCAAGTTTCCAAAGGCAGTGTGTTTAAAGGCATATAAAAGCTAAAAACCTAAAAAGGTGTGAATGGATTCTGTACATTAAAACGCTAAATGTAGCTTGAAGTTTAACTTCTTAAATCAGCGCCAATTGTGAATAATTCTGCAGTCTTTAGCTTTACCTAATTTCTGCAGCCCTCCTACCAAAGTGTGTCCTGGACACTTTTACATAGTTTACACATGATCAGTTCGAGCTTTATAACCCTCCTCTGCCCTCTGCTTGAAACAATCTATGCAATGATGTCCAGATTTACCATTAGGCATAGTTGGAACAGTGGCCTAGTGGGCACCGTGACTGCAGGAATTAGGTAACGATGATATCTCACAAAATGCCTGGCTGGTTCAGCTTGCTGTTAGTTAGGAACTATGGCCAGTTGCATTTGTTTATTTTTCAAGGATGTTTAAAGGATAACTATCGTGTTGTAGAAAGTTTTTTTTAACAACATTAAAATGAAAAGTACTTGGGGACAGGGATACAGGACTGGGATTCTACCACACATAGTTGTTTCTGTAAAAAGCAACCAGCCCAAAGAAAACTGATTCTGCCAGTCTCCTCTGGCTTCAGCACTATCTTTTATACAGGAATAGTCCAGGGGACTGACTGGCAATGACTACAACCGTGCGGAGCTCTTATAAAAACAATATTGGGGAGGTAGGAATATTAATCTAAACTCCGTCCCAGGCACTTTTATTTTTTAAATAGTTAAATTTAGGAGTATAGTTATCCTTTAAGTGTTGTAATGCTATCAGAAACAAGATATTATTGGATATTTTTTCTTAATGAGTTGAGAGACAAAAATTAACATTTATTACAAGTATTTTCTCATTCTTGACCCACCCAGCAAAATTTTCGGTGTATAAATAAATACTGGCATCCTGTTTTGACCAATTATGTCTAATGGACCTGTGTGGATTCAGTATTGCCTCAGTAGAGATCTGAGCATGTTTTACCCAGCAACAGCAATCAGTAGAAAAATGTCTGTTGGGACATATCCCGGAAGAGTTGCATTCTGGGGGGAAACAACTACAGCAAAGCAAAGGGTATGTATAATAAAAAGGAGTGCACATACATTTGCACAGTTAAAAATGAAAAACGAAATGAGTACCTGGAAGCAGGAAAGGAGGATGGGGTCCAACCTCCCAATATCATTCCTGTGAGAGCACTAGCACGAAAGGAAAAGCCAAGACAGCCGGCAGATGAAAACTGAAGTATTAGGCGGTAGGAATAATCTATTTACCGCAGTGGCAAGCGCAGGAAGTGATTTCAAGGGGGGATTCCTAAATGGGTACCACTGACCAAGCCAGAAGGAGGTTCAAGAACCGAATACATGCATGTGTTTATTATATATGGATCATATAATATTATTATATGATATTATTCCAATGCCATGATATATAAACAGTTGGCCAATACACATATTCCTTTTCCTTTTGTTATAAAGTATATACATACTAAGGCTGGGTACACACAAACCAAACAGATATTTCCGTGTATTGGTCGTTCGGGCTGAAAAAATCTGAGGTGATTTCAGCAGTGGCAGTGAACACTGTGTTCCATTGGTGACATTTGCTGTGGCCGACCAAGTTTCAGGATGGAAAATTTCTCTGCGTGTGTACCCAGCCAACGGTTGTTTTAGGTGTATGGGCACAGTGAACAATCATTCCTTTATAAAGAATATTGGAAAACAATTCCTCCTGTGTTATAAAAACAAATATAATGGAGTGAATCTGCCAAGGTATAAAAGTAGCCTGGGTACTGCTTCAGGATGCAATAAACAAAAGTATAGTATAGTATTTGACGGGGGTTTTTTTTGATGATTTTTATTTGTTTTGATTGTTTTTTTGAAATAAAGACATACGTTCCAATCCAGTTCATATCATCTGCAAGACTCCTCATTTCTGGCCTAACTGTTCATCCAGGGAAGGCAAAAAAACCACCAGAAAATATGAAGGGAGAAAAAATTCCTTCCTGACTCCAAGTGGCAATCGCGAAAATTTCCCTTTACCAACTCTACTTTATGTATCAACCAGTAATTGTAAACATTCCTTGTTTGCAGAAAACTCATCCAGCTTTTTATTAAAATGACCAATGAACCTGCCATAACACGTCCACTGGAAGGACAGTTCACTAGCTTACCGTTCCACAGTGACCCAAACCCTGTCCAATACTCTACGTATGTATCAATACCAGTAAACTTGTAACATTCCTTGTTTGTAGAAAACCTCATCCAGCTTTTTATGAAAACTGACCCAATGAACCTGTCATACACGTTCCACTGGAAGACAGTTCCATATGCTTTACCGTTCTTCACAGTGACAAACCCTTTCCCAACTAACTTAATGTACAATACCAGTAACTGTAACCTTTCCTTGTTTTGTAGAAACTGCATCCAGCTTTTATTAAAACTGCCAATGACCTGCCATCTACAACGTACACTGGAAGACAGTTCCATAGCTTTACCTTTCTCACATTGACCAACCCTTTCCCAACTCTACTTCTGTATCAATACCAGTAACTTGTAACATTCCGTGTTTTAGAAACTAACCAAGTTTTTATTAAAACTGACCAATGACACCTGCCATAACAACGTCAATGGAAAGACAGTTCCATAGCCTGTTTACCGTTCTCACAGTGATAAAACCCTTCCCAACTCTACTTTATGATCAATTACCAGTAACTTGTAACATTCCTTGTTTGTAGAAACTCATCCAAGCTTTTATTAAAACGGACCAATGAACCTGCCATACCCACACGTCCACTGGAAGACAGTTCCATAAGCTTGTAACGTAGCACAGTGCCAAACCCTCCCAACTCTACTTAGTGTATCAATACCGTAAATTGTCAACATCCTTGTTGCAGAAAGAAGAAAAAAAAAACAATCTATGTACAGTCTATATAAACAATGGTAAAATCTATGTAACAGTATATATAACAATGAACCAATCCATTGTGTAACAGTCGGAGGGCGGGAGAGGATGAGGGAGAGAGAGGAGGGGGTAGTGCTTGCTGCTTTCTGTTTCTCTCGCGCTCGTCTATATTCTATGTTTTCTTTTCTATATTCTAGATAACAAGGTACAATCAAAATCATACAATGTAACCAAATCAAACAAGTCTATAAAGTAACAAGATGGAAGTCTAATACAATTGTAACAATCTATGTAAAACTATATAACAAGTAACCTAATCAATGTAACCTATATAACAATTGGAAACAATCTATGAACACTATATAACAATGTAACAATCTATGTAACAGTCTATAACATAACAAATGTATATCAAGTACCTCTATGTACAGTCTAATAAAACAATGTAACAAATATATGAACAATAGATGTACATATGTGTAACGCATACATCCATTGTAACAGGTCTATTTATTAACAATATGTAAAGCTATATACGTAATGGTAACAGTCTATATCAAGGTAAAACTATGAAAAATGTAACAATCCATGTAAAGTCTATAAAGTAACAATTATTAGTCTATATAACCCTTCACATACATGTACATATTTACAGTATAAGTACAATCCATGTAAGTTATATAACAATGTAACTAATAACGTCTTAAATGTATCTCAACAGTCTATATAATAACTATATATAACAAGTAAATCTATGTAACAGTCTATATAAACTGTAAACGTCTATACAATGTAACCATCGATGTAACCATCAGTAACAATGTTACAGATTATCCATGTAACAGTCTATATAACAATTGTAACAATCAGTGAACAAGTCTATAATAACAATATAACATTAATCTAAACAAGAATCTATAATGAAACAAATCGGCTTATAACAAGTACAATCTAGTCATTAACTGTAACCATGGTCATTAAACATGTAACAATAAGTTGTAACAGTGACACATATAAAACAAATTAACAATGTAACAATCATGTAACTAGGGGGGGTTTCTTAATATAACAATGTGTAACCATGCTAAATCTTAACAGTCATATATACAATGTAACAATCATAGTTTAATAACATGTAACAATCTATTATTAACAGTCTATATAACAAGGTACAATATATGTTAACAGTCTATATACAATAACATCTAGTAACAGTCTATAAAACAATGTAACAATTGATGTAACATATAACATGAACAACTGTAAACCGAATAACTAGACGAACAATGTAACAGTATCATACAATGTAAAACAGTCTATATAACAATGTACATATGTAACCATCTATATAAACAATGTAAAAACTAGTCGAAGTAAAAATCAGTAAAGTTATAAGATAACAATTTGTAAACCTGCTATGTGAACAGTCTATGATAAACAATGTAATACCAACCATTGTAACAGTCGTATAACAATGTAACTAATCCATTAACAATTAGCTTGCTACGCATATTAACAATTGGAACAATCTCATTGTAACAGTCTATATAAAACAATTGTAACAATCAATGTAACACTATATAACCAATGTAACCAATCAGCGCTAGTAACATGTACAATAGTATGAACAATGTAACAATCTTGTAAGTCAATTAACATTGTAACACAGTCTATCATAAGTCTAATGCAACTTAGTAAACAATCTATGTAAAGTCTATATAACAATGTACTGTAACAATCGTATGTAAAAGTCTATTTAACAATGTAAATGGAAACAATCTATGTAACAGTTCATACAATAGGTAAACAGTCAATTAAAGTAACAATCTATTAAACAGTCTTATAACAAGTTAAACAATCTATTAAACAAGTAACTATATCTAGAACAGGATGATATAACAATCTTTACAATGTAACCAGTCTAATAACAATGTGTAAAAGGTATTATATAAAAATGTAACAATCCATGTACAGTCATAGTGTAAACACTCATGTAACAGCTAGTTATAACAATGTAACAACTATGTAAACAGTATGTATAACAAGTAACAATCTAGATAACAGTCTATATAACAATGTAACAATCTCATGTAACAGTAATCTAACAATGTAACAATCATTGTTAACACGTTATGAAATGTAACAATTTGTAACAGTCTAATTATAACAATTGTAACAATCATTGTAACGTTCTATATAACAATGTACAGTTATATACAATACTCATGAAAACAGTCTATATAAACAATTTTAACAATCTATTTGTAAAACGTCATATAACAATGTAACATCATTGTAACGTCTTATAACAGAACAATCTAGTAACAGTCATGGACACCAGGGGTCTCATTTACCCAGAGCCACAAATTGTCGGACAAATATGGGGGGGGACTTTCAGTATTTAATATTCGATTTGCCCAAACCTTGTTGTAAATCCCACAAAAGAACTTTAACCCAGGGCCCACTTAAGACCAGCCATTAGGTGGTCTTAAATTTTGGAGTTAAAAAGTGGTTGCAAATCCTTTATTAAAATACATGGCACCGGTTTTTCACGGTTGTTCTTTCGTGATGAACTGGTGCAGCCAGTGCAATTCATGGAGTAAACTGTCGTTAACCTATTCAGTATAGGTTAGCATCAATTTTAACCCTATTTTAGCACAGCAAAGCGGGTGAAATCAGGCCCCAGGAGAGGTAGGAGAACAGCAAGACAGCACTGAGCAGACAGAAAGGGGTGATTACGGGCACCAGGAATCCCCCCCCTTGCCCCAAACCGCCCCCTGGTACCTCCCTTTTAACTGGTATTTTCATTTATTAAAAGTTCATTTTTCACTGGAGTTGTTCTTTAAACGATAATGATTATTCCCACTGAAACTCCCTTAAAATTGGCAGAAAAACTGGGTCAAGCAGTCATTGTGAAGTGAATCTGCGGAATATTGCCATTGTAGTTTACATTGCTGGAACGGCTACAGGGATGTGACTTTTTTTTAATCAACAGCTGATGATTGCGTTTTCTAATCACGCCCCAAAAACAGTTGCTATTAGCAGAGTTGCTATTTAAAGTGTGTGTAATGAGCGGCCGCCTGTAGATGTATAAAACAACAGTTTTTTGATCCTCCTACAACCCCGTCCACTACCATGCTGGTTGCTGAACTACACATTTTAACCCTCTAGGGAAAGGAAGATTTTTTATAGATTAGCATAGCTCCGGTTTGATCAGTTGTCAGTAGAGGAGTCTGAGCATGTTTCAGCCATCCAACCAGTTAAAAGTAAGTTATTGTTAGGAACATTTCCAGCAAGTGTTACTCATGGGATAGAAGTGGGCAGCTCACCACTGACCACAAGAAGAATACCATAAAGTATGAAAGCTACATGTCAGTAAGTAGAATGTCTAGGGGGACGTTGGGCATTTAGTTTTATTGGAGGTAACAGAGCTGTGTCTTAACTCTTGTTCTGCACATTGTGCCATGAACAGACGTCTGTTGGGACCATCAGAGGCTAACACAGAGGGGGAAGCAACGATCGGGAAGTTCCTTACCTTCTCTCCCGGCATCCTGCAGGTTTATTAAAAGAACGGAAGTAAGACACAGCTCCTTTAGCTTCCCGTTCTTCAATAAAAACTAAAATGGCCAAACTTTTTTTTTGTCATGATGAAAGAAATCCTTTAAGGTAAACTTTGGACATAGGTGTGTGATGAAAGGTGCATTTGTGTTTGGTGTGATGCAGGTGAATGCTATGACCGAGGTTTTGTGTTTGTGACCATACCAAACTTTTTAACAAAAAAATGCTCACTGTTCCCAGAATGGATGCGATACAGAAAAACGACCGCACATATACACCACACACACCAAAAAAAGGTGGGTTGTTTGTGGGGCCATGTTTAGTGTGAATGTAGTCCTAATGGTTCAGGTCCTCGCCCTGGGGACTTTTAGGGGAGGGGGTAGGGTGGTTGGGAATAATTCCCCTTTATGAAAGTGACGATTGGGACCTGGTACCACAAATCTCGGAAGTGTTGCGTCTTCCACTTCCCTTTAAAGTCTCCCTGGAATGGCAAGGAATTAAACGACAATATTACTCACCTTCCTCCGCTCCTCTTCTTAGGTCAATACCTTTTACCCAGGGTGAGGACCTGAACGCTAGGTCCTCACCCTGGGTTTGCGAAACTTGAAGCACAGCGTTACTGAAAGCTGCTTGGTAGGCTGCAACGAGCGTGCCTTACTTTGGCCTCGTCACGCATGGAGACAATTTGGTTCCAGCGAGTGCTCGGCGGGAACAAATAAATCGTCGGTCGTGGCAAATTCGGCCCGAGTACGAATTTGCAAACGATCGACGGCGGCTCCATAGAGAACTACACGATCGATCATGATTTTCCGACACATCCGTTTGTCCGAACGGACGATCGAGGCGGTCGAGCCGCCCGCCCCACACCAGCCAATATTTTCGCCCGATCGACCGAAAAGTGTCCGTGAATCAGTGATTGCGAAAATATTGCCTGGTGTGTACCCAGCCTAATACAGTAACCAAGAGAAAAAAAGTGAGATTACTTACGATAAGAAGTGTTAAACTAAATGCACAACAGACAAGGAACCCAAGCGATATAATGACTCAGCGCTTGTAGTGGAACGATGAGGGGAATTACCAAGAGCTGTGAAGATTCTATAATAAAAAACGTAATCGGTTATATCAGGGTGTAACTACTAAGAGAGTGTTTCTTCTCAGCCGACCCTATAAAAACCTTTCATTCTAGTCATAAGTTGATTCCTTGCCAATACGTTCCATGATAAGGATATGAAAGTGCCAGGGTCTGGTATATGGTGTTTGTGGGGGGAAGGTCTATGTGAAAGAAAAGAGGGTTCATGTTCTCCCAGAAATTATTGTCAGCATGGCATAAAAATTAGCCGGGTGGCTAAAAATACTTGGTGTTGAAATGCCCTTTAGCAGTATAACCTACACTTGAAAACC
The DNA here is from genome assembly GCA_019447015.1 of Hymenochirus boettgeri. Taxonomy (NCBI): domain Eukaryota; kingdom Metazoa; phylum Chordata; class Amphibia; order Anura; family Pipidae; genus Hymenochirus; species Hymenochirus boettgeri. The sequence continues at coordinate 114,775 of JAACNH010000616.1, read as the reverse complement.
AATACATAACCCAGGCCTTTTCAATTCTAATGGGAATACAGAACAGCCTGGAACCATGTCATTATTATAGGTCAGGTATTGTCAACTTTTATCCCACTAGATAGTTTTTTAAAAACTACAACTCCCAGATCTTCCTCAGGTTGCAGAAGGAATGCGGGAGTTGTAGTTCTTTAAAACATCTGAAGTAGTAGCCCAAGCAGCCACAAGCGACAGTGACCCTACCAGTACGGGTGGGTTTCAAGTGGTGCGTGCCACCTTTTTGTTGTGACCTGCCCTCGTGGTTGAGCGCGGGCCAATCCTCTTCCGCAGTCGTCGCTGCAACACTCCTTAGCAACGCCAGTGCCAAAATAATCTACACTGTTTTAAAAACTAGTCACAGTTCATTACTGACCATTGGCAGCCTATAAAACCTACATCCTAAATTCTTTATGTAATCACAACAAGTGTTTTCAAGAATGTTTTCAGGCTGGTGCATAAAAGAGCCAGATGGGCCCCCCAGCTAACAGACCCTAGGGAGAACAGGCTGGGATCGAATCATAGGCCACTCAGAACAATGCTAGTGCTAGTGTTAAAGGCACTGTTTGTTTCAAAACACGTTAGGGTTAAATGAAAGCCTGCAGTATTTCCTTACACTGAACAACAATCACATCTCTATGGAGCCTGTGAGAATTACATTGGGTGAATGTTCAAAATTCCTGCTCCAGTAGGTTGAGTGACATCACCTACCTCTGCCGCCCTCCGCCCGGGGGGAGCATGCCAGTAAGGACTTAATGCTGGGGGGAAACATGAAGTACCTGGGAAAAATTGACAGTTGAGAAGGGGGGCCTATTAATGCAGACAGGCTGGTCAAATGGCTAAAACACCGGAAGTGTTCAAGCAGGAAGTAATATTGCTTAACCTTCAGCAATAACTTCTCACAAATTTTATCTCGAGAGTGATTTAGTTTATTTTGAAGGTATGACAGAAGGCTTTTTATTAATTATTACTAGTTTGGAAGAATTGAGGAACCACTTTAAGTTAAAGGGATGGTCCACCCCGTCCAATAAAAAAAATATAGATTAGAGATGGGATCCGGGTCCCATCCCTGCGTTCCAAAATCCGAAAGTTCCTTCTGAAACCAGACAGATCATTCGGATTTCAGGACTTCGTAGCCTGTTCTATAATTACCGAACGTTTCAGGGTTATCGTAAATAGCCTGAACGTTCGGTAATCCTTGAACATTACGCCTTGAACCTCGAAATTAGTTTCCGATCGTATTTTCGAGGATTATCGAATGTTCAAGCTATTCTGTGAAAATAGCCTCGAACATTGGATATTTATCGAAAATGGCTCCGAGTCCCGAAAGTATGTTCCATTTCGGGATTTTCCAGAGATCCTAAATCTGGAAAACGTAACTTTCCAGTTTCGGCCATCTCTATTATAGATAAGTCACTCCCGAGCTAACAGATGTAGGACTAACCTGGACTACACCTCTGCCTCTAAAGGTTCAACGGCTTTCTCCAAGCTCTCTGAACTGGTGACAAGTGGCACATGCTCAACAGTTCTACCTTCTAAAGCAATTCTCTTATTGTTCTAGGAGGGCTACTGTAGGATTGGGCAATCCCAGAAAAGATGCACTAAGAGCCACTTCATACAAACCGTCCTTAGAGTAGCGCTAACAATCTAATAAATATTAGTTTGCCTTTAAGACTAGTTTTGCAGAAGTGTCGTTGTTGCTAAACCTACCTACACAGCTGCCTTATGGTGGCATTAAGGCCCACAAATGGAATTGCACCACATTTTACATTGGAGATGCAATTGCACAAGAAGTGATAGCAGCTCTAAAAGTGTCTCTCAATGTCACCTGACTGGATGGGTACAGTGTTCCAACCATGTAGTAAATGATCTTAGAGAGTTAAATTAACACTTAAGGTCCCAGACAAAACTTTGCTGGAACAAAAATTTCAAATATTGGTTAGTCACAGGTTAACGAACCCCAACCCCAAATGGAACAGGGATATTGACCCTCACTCTACCACAAGTGAAGGGTCAGTTGCGTGGATGGATTGGTCGCTCTCGTTCACAGAATGACAGAGTTAAAGGGTCACTAGGCCCACAAGGAGTCTGGCTATTTCTGGACCAATAAACCTTGGCAGAGTTTGTAAAGCAGTTTGGAACCGGAATTGGTGGGTTGAGGACCAGATCTTTAGGCAAGAGGGAGGTGTGGGCTGGGTTTGCCATCGCTTGTGTCACAACATTAAACCTTCATGTAGGTGTACAATGACTTTTAGAAAAGAATACTTTGCAGGCTAGTGGGATACACTGAATCAATTGGCAGCCATCTAGACAAGGCAATGGAAAGGGGGCGTAGATAATGAGAGGTGCAAAAGTTTGCCTGTGCTATCAATTTAACAACCAATTATTGTAAGCATGTACTGGTCTCTAGGAGTTAAAAGATCTGATTGGTTGCTGCAGATTCATTACATAATTACATCTTATATATAGGCCCCTAAATAATGTATAATAAAAAGAATGTGTATGTTTATCTAGCATTTGTTTCTTCAAGCACCCTCCCTTCTTGGACCAGGGGGATCTCCCGCTAATAATATCAGCGGTTTGCTTTAAACCTGCACGCTCATCAGTTAGTTCAAAGACTACTGCTATTTTATTGCAGTGATTATATTTCCCCACATCGATTGGCTTTTATTGTGACAGATGAGATAAAGCTTTACAGTAGTTTGTCAAATCATTTCATTTGACACCAATTGAAATGAAACACACAGGAGATGCAGTATGTGGGGTTTTGGGGGTAAAATATAATAAAGTGTGGGGTTAACTCCATTTTCTAGGGCCTGCACTGTCTTTTCTGAAACGCCCCCAAGCAAATACGGTTATATAAGGCCCATGTTTATAAACCGGTATGGCAAGGTTTTGTGAACATTGGTAAATCTACTTTTAAGTTATATTCCACGGGACTGAGCTCCCACCCCTCGTAAATCTAACCAACGTTCGTTCCAGAATACCAGGCGGTAATAAACTACTGCAGTAGTATTTCTATGGCCGATCGTCAATTTACGATCCGCTAACGGACTTATATCGCGATTTACATAAAGCGATACCACCCCTTATTAATATGGTCCTTTGTATTTAAAGACAGCGTAACCTTCTGCGCTCCTTACCGGACTCGTTACCACGAGGCAGTTAACTAAGTTAGACATGCATCGCGGGAAACCCATAGGAAGAGAGTGCGGAAGTATTACACTCGCCTGGCATTGTTTAAAATCGTGTGCAAATAAAACTACTTTCCCTAAAGGTGGGCATACACGGAATCGATATTCTAACCGATAAATTCAATTGAATGGATAAGATTATCAATGACACTTTTTCGGGTTTTCGGTCTGATCGGCAGGTGGAAAAAAATTTCCATCGACCCCCCCCCCCCCATCTACCGAAACCAGACTAGTTTTCAAGCTGAAATCTACGGAAGATCGCCGGCGCAAGGTAGGGATATTCGAGTAGTTCTTCCGATGGATTTTCAATCGTTTCGAAACTACGCAGATCTGATTGGAAAGAATGTTGGACCGTGTATGCCCAAGAGAGAGAAACAGCAGTATTGTGAATCTGAAAGCCAAAGAATAGCAACCATGTAATAAAACATTTTAGTGCCAGGATAAAATGTCATTTTCTTTTTAGAAAAGTCATAAAAAGTAAATATCAAGGCAAAGTTCAGAATGACCTTTTTATTATTATGTTTTTAAGGCTGGGTCTTACCTTAATGTGACCTTTTCTGGTGCATTTACTAAGATATTCTCTCTTTGCCCTGCAGTTCTTTCTCTTCTCAGAAACAATGCAAACCCAACCTTAGCAATGAAGATGGCCTGAAGGCCCTGCACCAGGTAAAAACATGTTACTGTGGATTCATCCATTGTCTTGGTGCCAGGAGAGGGTTACAGGCTCTAGTCTTTGCAGTGGGAGAAAGAAATTCAGAGCCGGCACATTCCCCACCCACACTGCTCTGCTCATGAAACAAGGATCTAAGTGCTACCAAGTCGCAGTGTGCCTTGTACCCCCCTACTCCCTGAGCTAGTCGCTGCTTGTGTGATGTGCCAGCCTAGCAGATGTGCAGGAGATTCTGCAATGCACTGTGGGAACATTGACAGTGAATAGAACGACACATTTATTATTTCTTAAGGACATAACACCCTCCCCCCGTACCTTACACCACTGTCTGCTGGCAGGGACAACACAGGCATTGCTTTAGTATCAGCCTTTACCTATCTGTCAGCAGATTGTCTCTGGTGATTCCTTTGTCACATTGTATCACCCAATGTGTCCCTTATCACATCTCTGGGTCACACAGCCTGTTTCCATTTGTCACTGGCCCTGGCAGTCTCTGTCATTTGCCCGTCTCTCGTGTTGCTGTCGCTCTGTCTCTGTCAAACATTGTTATTTGTCTTACACAAGCAAGTACCTTCTATGTCTGTATGTGGCAAATCATATTCTCTCTGCATCACTGTACCATGGCACCCACCCTGTCCTTACTGCATCACTGTATCTATGACACCAACCTGTCTACTGCCTCACTGTACCAATGGCACCACAACCTGTCCTCTCTGCATCAATGTACCAATGACACACAACCTGTCCTCACTGCATCACTGTACCAATGGCACACAAACCTGTCCTCACTGCACACTGTACAATGGCACACAACCTGTCCTCACTGACATCACTGTAACCATGGTACAAACCTGTCCTCTCTGCATCAATGTACCAATGGCACAACAACCTGTCCTCACTGCATCAACTGTACCAATGGACACCCGACCTGTCCTCACTGCATCACTGTACCAATGACACACGACCTGTCCTCTCTGCATCATGTACAATGGCACACACCTGTCCTCCTGCATCATGTACCAATGGCACACAACCTGTCCACTGCATCATGTACCAATGGCACACAACCTGTCCTCACTGCATCACTGTACCAATGGACACAAACTGGTCCTCCTGCATCAATGTACCAATGGCACACAACCTGTCCTCACTGCATCACTGTACCAATGGCACACACATGTCCTCACGGCATCACTGTACCAATGTACACAACTGGTCCTCGCTGATCAATATACCAATGGCACAAAACCAACTGTCCTCACTGCATCACTGTACCAATGACCACGACCTGTCCTCATGCTCATGTACAATGGCACAACCTGTCCTCATTGCATCACTGTACCAATGACACACGACCTGTCCTCTGCATCAAGTTACCAATGCACACAACCTGTCCTCACTGCCATCACTGTATCCAATGGCACACAACCTGTCCTCACTGCATCACTTACCAATGGCACACAGACCTGTCCTACGGCATAACTGTACCAATGGCACCACAACTGCCTCACTGCATCACCTGACAATGGCACACGACCTGTCCTCTATGCATCAATGTACCAATGACACACACCTGTCTTCTGCATCAATACAATGACACACAACTGTCCTACGCATCACTGTACTAAGCACAAACCTGTCCTCACTGCATACTGTACCAATGACACAGACCTGTTCCTCTCTGCATCAATGTACAAGACACAAAACTGTCCTCACTGCATCACCTGTACCAATGGCACACAAACCTGTCCTTCACTGCAATCACTGTACCAATGGCACACAACCTGTCCTACTGCATTCACTGTACCAATTGGCACACAACCTGTCCTCACTGCATCCACTGTACCAATGGCACACAACCTGTCCTCACTGCATCAAGTACCAATGGCACACAAACTGTCCTCACTGCATCACTGTACCAATGGCACAAACCTGTCTTACTGCATCACTGTAACAATGACACAGACCTGTCCTCACTGCATCACTGTACCAATGACCACAAAACCTGTCCTCACTGCATCACTGTACCAATGCACACAACCTGTCCTCCTGCATCATGTACCAATGGCACACACCTGTTCCTCATGCATCACTGTACCAATGGACACAAATCCTTCCTCACTGTACCTTGACCATCCTCAGCTCACTGTACCAATGGTACACGAATGTCCTCACTGCATCACTTACCAATGGCACAAGACCTGTCCTCATTGCATCTCTGTACCAATGACACAACCTGTCCTCTCTGCATCACTGTACAATGGCACATGAAACTGTCCTTACTGCATCACTACCAATGCACACAACCTGTCCTCACTGCATCTCTGTACCAATGGCACATGACCTTGTCCTCTGCATCACTCTACCAATGGACAAGCCTGTCCTCACTGCATCACTGGACAATGAACACCAACTGTCCTCACTGCACACTGTACCAATGGCAACAGACCTGTCCTCATTGCATCACTGTACCAATGGACACAACCTTCCTCCTGCATCACTGTACCATGGCACACACTGTCTCTCTGCATCACTGTACCAATGGTACACAACGTCCTCACTGCATCACTGTACCAATGGCACAAGACTGTCCTCATTATCACTGTACCAATTGACACAACACTGTCCTCTCTGCATCACTGTACAATGGAACTAACTCTACTGCATCATACCAATGACACACAACCTGTCCTCACTGCATCTCTGTACCAATGGCACATGACTTGCCTCTGATCACTCACAATAACAGCCTGTATCCTGTCACTGTACCAATGACACACAACCTGTCTCACTGCATCACTGTACCAATGACACACACCTGTCTTCACTGCATCACTACAATGGTACATGACCTGTGCTTACAGTATCACGTACCAATGGTAACATGACCTGTTCTCACTGTATCACTGTACCAATGGCACATGACCTGTGCATCACTGTACCAATGGCAAATACCTGTCTCACTGCATCACTCTAAATGGCACATGACTGTCTACTGCATCACTTACCAATGCACAACCTGTCCTCACTGATCACTGTACCAATGGACCATGACCTGTGTCACGCCATCACCTCTCCCAATGTACATGACTGTACTCTCTGAATCACTGTACCAATGGTAAACAAACTGTCCTCACTGCATCACTGTACCAATGGCACACAACCTCCCCCTGCACATCTACCATGACACACGACCTGTCATCACTGCATCAATGTACATTGGCACATGACCGTTCCTCACTGCATTCACTCTACCAATGGCACCATGACCCTGTACTCGCATCACTCTACCAATGGTACACAACCACTGTCCTATGTCCACGTACAATGGCACAGACCTGTCCTCACGCACTTACCAATGGTACATGACCTGTTCCTCCTGCCATCACTGTACCAATGGACAAAACTGTCCTCACTGCATCACTGTACCAATGGTACACCAACATGTCCTCTCTGCATACACTGTACCAATGGCACAAAATGTCCTCACTGCACACTTACCAATGGTACACCAACCTGTCCTCCTGCATCACTGTACCAATGGCACATGACCTGTCTCCTCACACTGTACCATGTACACTGTCTCCGCATACTGTACCAATGGACACAAATGTCCTCACTGCATCACTCTACCAATGGCACACAAACCTGTCCTCACTGCATCACTCTAACAATGACAAACGACCGGTCCTCACTGCATCACTGTACTATTGGAACATGACCTATCCCAACTGCATCATAAGGTACCAATGGCACCACAAACTGTCCTCACGGATCACCTGTATCCAATGGTACATGACCTGTCCTCTCTGCATCACTGTAATAATGGTACATGACCTGTCCTCACTGGCATCACTGTACCAATGGCACACAACATGTTCCTGTCAATGCATCATTACCATGGTACATGACGGTCCTGCATCACTGTACAATGGACACAACCGTCCTCACTGCATCACTCTACCAATGGTACACGACTGCATCACTGTACCAATGGCACACGACCTGTCCTCACTGCTTCACTCTACCAATGGCACACAACCTGTCCTTACTGAATCACTGTACCAATGGCACACGACCTGTCTCACTGCATCACTGAAACATGGCACACACCTGTCCTCATGCATCACTCTACCAATGGTACACGAACTGTCCTCACTGCATCACTGTACCAATGGCACACGACCTGTCCTCACTGCATCACTGTAACAATGGCACACAACCTGATCCTCCACTGCATCCACTGTAACAATGGCACACGACACTGTCCTCACTGCATCACTGTAACAATGGCACACGACTGTCCTCACTGCATCACTGTAACAATGGCACCACGAACCTGTCCTCACTGCATCACTCTACCAATGGCACACGACCTGTCCTCACTGATCACTAACAATGGCACACGACCTGTCCTCACTGCATCACTCTACCAATGGTACACGACCTGTCCTCACTGCATCACTGTACCAATGACACACACCTGTCCTCACTGCATCACTCACCAATGGTACATGACCTGTCCTCACTGCATCACTGTACAATGGCACACAACCTGTCCTCACTGCATCACTGTACCAATGGTACACGACCTGTCCTCACTGCATCACTATACCAATGGCACACAACCTGTCCTCTCTGTGTTGCTCTCAGCCTGCCTGCCCTCTCTGTCACGTGCCTCCTATATCACATTTTTTATTGTTTTCTATAGTGCTGCATTGATAACTTTGAGGATCTGCTGAAGTTGCTCCTATCAACATGGAGCGCGATGTTAATGTCACAGACAATGAACTGTGGACTCCTCTCCCATGCTGCCGCCACTTGTGGTCACACTAACCTTGTTCGCATTCTACCAGCAGTGAGTACAGGCACAGAGCCCTCTCTAATGTCTTTACTATATGTTAGACATTTTACATAATGCTTGATTCAATAGGCATGGGGCACTGATAACATAGATAAGCACTGATTATAACTGACTACTTACATAAGCACTGATTATAACTGATAAAATAGCTAAGACTGATTATTACTGATAACATACCTATGCACTGATTATAACTGAAACATGCATGCACTGATATAACTGATGACATAGCAAGCATGATTATAAACTGATGACATTATCGAAGCATGATATAACTATGACACAGCTAAACACTGATTATAAACTGATGACATAGCTAAGCACTGATTATAACTGATGACATAGCTAAGCACTGATTATAACTGATGACATAGCAAGCATGGTATAACTGATGACATAGCTAAGCACTGATTAAACTGATGACCATAGTTAAGCACGATTAATTTGATGACAAGCAAAGCATGATTATAACTGGGACATAGCTAAACACTGATTATAAACTGGTGACATAGCTAAACACTGATTATAACTGATGACATATAAGCACTGTTTATAACTGATGACATAGCTAAGCACTGATTATAACTGATGACATAGCTAAGCACTGATTATAACTGATGACATAGTTAAGCAAGATTATAACTGATAAAATAGCTAAGCACTGATTATTACTGATAACATACTCTATTACACTGATTTATAAACTGATAAACACTAGCTAGCACTGATTATAACTGATGACATAGCTAAGCACGATTATAACTGATGACATAGCTAAGACAGAGATTATTATAACTGATGACATAGCAAGCACTGATTAAAACTGATGACCTAGCTAAAGCATGATTATAACTGATGACATAGCTAAGCACTGATTATAACTGATGACATAGTTAAGCACTGATTATATTTGATGACATAGCAAAGCACTGATTATAACTGGTGACATAGCTAAACACTGATTATAACTGGTGACATAGCTAAAAGAAAACAGAAGCAGGGAGCGGTCGGGAACTGTCAGAGCGGCCCCGCTGGATCTTGTGAAAGGTAAGATTTCCTGAGCTTCGTTCCTGGCTATCTAACATGATTGAAGAACGGGAGGTAGGGAATAGCTCCTAACCTCCCTGGCTTCAATCAAAGTAGAAAAGGAATAGTTCATATTGCAGTGAACTTTTCCTTTAACATTTTGAATTACAAAATCATTTCAGACTTAATTTAAATTTAGCTTTCGTTCACCTTTAAAATGTTTTTAAAAAAGGTGTTTTCTTATTGTGTTCTAACGATTTAAAAATCTATTTTAACCTTTAATTGTTACACCTCTCGACTTTTTTAATCACCCTCTCGACTTTTTTATATCATTTTAACTGATTCTAAATTCGCTAATTAGTTATACTAGGGACATCGATGGCTGATGCACAAACTGACTTCTAAGTCTTTTTCCCTCGAGAGACTCCCAATGATGGTCTGTGACCCACAGCATGAGTAACACGTGCAACACAGCAAAAATACATATTTGTTCAAGGTATTTACTAAACATTCATTGCGAGTTAATTATTTTTTAATTTATGTTGTTCCCCTTGAGAGGCAGGAACCTTGGGCCTCAGGTTTAGGAATCCGGCAGCAATGAAGAATTCTGGTCTCGTCCTCTTCTTCTATTGGAGACTTTAACCTCAATATAGGTGGATCCCCGCTGCAAGGGGTGTAGAAAATAGTGTTTCGTTGGGGCACCAAGGAGGAGTTTCAAGGTCATTGAAATCCCTTCTTTCAAGTCTGTGTAGTCTCCATTGCTTTTTAGCGTAGGCCGCTCTGTTTGGCTGCTACCCTTTGCCTTTTCAACTCGGACAGCGTCGGGGTGTTGGGTCCAGGATACTGTTCCACTGATGTCCGTGGTTGTAACAGGGCAGGAGTGACTGGTGGTACCATTTGTAAGTGGTGTTGCACTGATATATCAGGCAGTGGTGAGGGGCAGTAATAGCAGAAGAGGGGGACAGAAACCATTCCGGAACTGAGGATCTGAGTATCAAGTGGGCCCAGTACTTGTTTGGAATCCAGTGAGTCTCGCTGTGTGGAAACACGAGAAAAGATTACTTGTTGAACCTTAAAGGTATATCTCCACCCTTAATAATAACTTTTAATGTTCCCTTCCCACCCCCAACCGATATTTAAAATAAAAAAAGAAGCCAAACTCTACCTACAGCCCCTTGCTCCTGCAGCGCTTTGATCCGGCCTTTGGATTGCCGAAGCTTGCAAACAGGGGCTGGACCATTCAGATAGAGTTTAAGAAATTGCCTTCTTGGCAATGCATTGGTGCAGATCACATGTGCCCAGATAAAAAAATTTAGAATATAACAATATTTATGTTTAAAAAAAATAGCAAGAGATTTTGAAGCTTGAGGATATAATATCTGGATAAACTAGAGGTAATAATCCTAAAACTCCCCAAGGCTAAACAGACCAAAATATCCATCTCTCCCATGCTGATATGAACATAGCTGACCTAAAAAAATGTACCAGGAATTAGATCCACAGAGCCTGAACTAGGTCATGTCTTTCTGTTCAAATTGGTTGGTCACAGGATAAATGAATTACTGTGTATCAGCCAGGGATTGTGAGAGCTGGTACATGTTGTTTTCATTGTATAGAATGGAGACTGTATCTGATATTAGAGGGAAATTGATTGGATAGACACAGTATTGGATACACAATACCGCAGGTAGTTTTTAAACACACAGAGAAGCAATTTACCAGTAAATTTTTTCCACAGCTGAAAACTGGCTAATTTAATAGGAGGTGCAAACATTTGCTTGTGCTGTTAATTTGCCCCAACCAGTCCCACACCAGCAGATATTTCTGTCCGGGAGGGCTCCTATGTGCATGCCACTGTCCTCTCCAGAGGACAAGGAGGAGGCACAAACCTTTCGGACAGGAAGACTCCTCCTACTCTTCAGTTTTCTGGACTTTGGACATACAAGAGACATGCAAGAGAACCATAAGGAGCAGGGATGTAAGGTAAGGATTATTTTTAACTTCACAGTGGGGCCAGTACGGGTTAAATTTTAGTTTGGGGTGGACATTCCCTTTTAGGTTGTTTACAGAATTTCCCATTGTAATTAATGGGTCCCTGGAACCCATTTATTATAGAACCAGTCAACTTTCTATTTTATTCAGAAATGTTTAGGGTAACACTCTCCTTTTTAAAGGATAACACCTGCATAAATTGCATTGATTATTCTACTACCTACCTCCTTCCTTGAGGAGCATTAGTAAATACAGTTTTCATCTCCCAGGTTCGTGCCCTGGACTTTCCTGTTTTAAAGATAGTGCGAAGCACTGAGTGATTTTTTTCTGTTCTGGTGTTTCTCACAGAAACGATATTAAGAGGTAAAGTAATTACCTGTCCCGCATACTCTGCTCTATAGTTCTTCTTTATAGGCCTACTTCCGGCAACAAGCACAATGCAAAGATACTGTGTAGGCCTACCTACAGCAACAGACACAACAACAAAAGCCTCATACATACGTGCGATCGCAGGGGCCAACCACAACGCACAATGTGTATGCACGGCTGCTTCTGTCGATAATCATGCATGTATGTTGGACGTTGGTTGGAGATCAGCCTGGCCGGTTGTCAACTATCCCCAACTGAATGTCCGTTTCGGCCAACGAAGTGCCCATACATGGCACACGTCTAAGTATGGCCCCTGCACGTGTGTATGAGGCTTATCATTTCACAGCCTAACATTTTAGACCACATGGATATTGCTCATACCTGCTGCATTTCTGGGCTGCTGTCATCCTCATCACGCGAGTCGTCAGTGTCCCCTGCAGACACTAACATTGCCACACCACAGCTTCCTTCTCGTACTCCCTTCTGTACAGACTGGTTCGCTCTGACAAGCTGGCTCGACGCCACACCTTACTGGATGAGAGAGGGGGGTGATGGGAATAAAAAGGTATCCAATGAATACACAGTGTGAGGCCGACTGCGGAGATCATGAAGTGTCTATGCCCAGTGTACTATTCTGGGATGGAGCAAGTCTTAAACACAAGTAGCAGTAGCAGTGAATCAAAAGTCCTCAGATGTTGTAATACACCAATAGAGAGTATCATTTGGCTGGTTTGGTGCAGATTAAAGGGGAACTGTGGTCCAAAAATGACTTTAGGTAAATTGATAGGAATTGCTCTCCTGAAGAATCTTTGCAATCTATTTTCATTGTTTATTTTACATAGTTTTGAAGATATTTACATTTTTGTGTGTGATATGGCAGCAGCATCACCAGGTCCCTGCACTTCCTGCTTCCTGCTCTCAAACCTGTCAGTCAATCTGCCGTGCCTCTTCCTCCCCTTTGCAAACCCCCTGGTCCCTCCAATCATGGACCCCATGGTCCCTCCAGTTGCAGGCCCCCCATAGCCCATTCTCTTACAGCCCCTGTGGCCCCGCCACTCGTGGGTGCAAAAGCCCCACCCACTCGTGGGTGCAAAAGCCCCGCCCACTCACGGGTACATAAGCCCGCCACTCACGGGTACATAAGCCCCGCCCACTCGCGGGTGGCGTGGCCACTCGACTCCCTTACCTACTCTGTCAGGACTTCACACAACAGAGAGGAGGAGGGACTTCCTGTCTCCCTCACACACTGAGGGAGTCTGAGGCTGTGCGACACTGTGCAGGAGAAGCCTTAGGAATGTCACATGTCAGCCTCCCACCCATTAACTTTCTGGTCAGTTATTTCTTTATATCTGGGCTGTGGAGCAGGTAGAGAGGGGTTGAGGCTCGTTTTAAAGGTATGAAACTGGGATTTCATTTAAACTTAACTTGTTTGGAGACCACAGTTCCCCTTTAATAGCTCACTAATCAGTGGATCATATCTGATGACTTACACATACCTCTGTACAGATCTATGTTCTGCCCTCGATGCCTTAATGGATACCAGTCTCGTGTACTAACCCGTGACTCCCGGTGCTGGAACTTCTGCGGCTTAGAGAGGATTTGTTCTTCTGCTGAGACTTCATAATGATATCGTGTTTGTGCTTTAACTCCAAAAGCAAAGAGCGAATTTCTTCATCCTCGCAAAGATCTGTTAGAGACCCATAGACAATGGTTAGGCCCAATGAAAAGGTGGAAGGTGTTTTCTCCCACTTCTACTATAGAGTTTTGGGGAAAGGAACAGACATGACTCACCCAGAGGTGTTTCATCCAGGTATGTTTTAGAGCTAAGGCTGGCACCATGAGAGACTAGTATCTCTGAACGTAGATCTGCAGAAGGTTTGAGGGAACTGAGATTAGTTAATTAGAAATAGACGGAATTATTGGTATTGAAAGAAATACAATTTATACAATAATCTTCATGCAAGTCCATGAACAAGAAGCCATAAACATTGATATGGACATCTATATCTTTTCCTAGCTGATAAGTTTGTACTGTAGGCTCTTACCTGGCCCCAAAAGGCTGCAGCATGAAGGTTCCCAGTTGTCAGAATCGTTCCATCGACGGGCCCCATTCTCCAAAGCATCTCCGCCACCTCTGCATAACCCCGAGAAGCCGCAATATGGAGCTGGGATGAGAAGACAAGGCTTGTCACCTCTTCTATTCATGGCCTTGGCATGCACTGCAGAAACGCATGGCCAAAAGCAGGTAACTTATTCAGCATTAAAGAGATCCCGGGCTTTGTGGTTAAGATGGATGCGCAATGCACGATCATGACCACAAGGTGGAGGTAATATCCTGCTTCTAAAGGCTCCAACAGATATCATTTTTTTTCATTTTCTAAAGCCATTCCTTTTAATTTTTCTATCCGACTCTCCCACGAGAATCCGACAACCGTCTAGGGATCATTTTGCATCTGACATTATGTTCAATCTATTTTTATTTATTTTTGCCATAAAACTCGGCTAAAAAATATCACTTGATCCGAAAATTGTGGGTGATCAACTGAAATATGGTTATGGATGAAATAGGATTCTACATCATTTTAATGCCCTGTGACTGTATAAAACATGGCACTGGCTGTCTTAAATAATATATTCACTTTCCAGCTAAAGCCATTGCATGAATGGAGGAAATGGGGGATGACAGCAAAACACGATTGGTGCAGATCTAAAACTTTCCCACCTCCTGGTGCCTAACTAAGCAATAGGTTTTAGCCATTTGCTCTGGAAGGCACCTTGTGTAGACAGGGATGATCTCTGCACAGGACTAAAGGCCCAAGCATAATAGATTGCCTTACAAACAATTGCTTGGCATTTGTGGCCTTATTTCCTTGTTGGCCATAAAGCTCTGACCCAACCATCTGTATTAGAAAATTGGGAAGTTCTGGATCCTGCCTGACACTTTGTCTAAATGAGAGCCACCCCTTATTAGCAGTTTAATATGCAGCAATAGTGGGAAAGACCTTTGTGCTTGGCATGCACTGTTGGCAAAGGAGCAAACATGGAGCAAACACTGAGCCCATAGTGGCACACACATGTCCTGGTCTGCTCCATCTCTTATTTGTGTAGCTCTAACATTACATTGTTGCCTGTACTTTTAGAGTTGTTAAGAGCACAATTATACATCAGGCCATTAAAAATAAAAACTATGGGAAGGACCACAATTACAAACAATGATAATACTACATGTATGTGAATATCTGTACAATGACTGTGCGGAACCAATATGTACAGATGGCCATGTGTTCGAGATCCCTTAACCTTTAGAGTCACAATCTCACCAGCATGGCTCCTTGGCTGTCTTTCCGATTCAGGTCCTGTCCGGCCACCACCAGTGCTCTGAGTCATTTAGCATGTGACACTCAGGTGCCTGACGAGCTTCATTAATCATTTCCTGCGTGATTCCTAATAATATACAAGAGATTGCTGACTGCACACTGACAGTAGCCACTTTCTGCATATATTGTCTCTCTAAATATATTAACAGGCTCTCAACCAGGTGTTACTAGTTAGTTAGTACTTAGTTACTTACTAGCTCTAAACTACAACTCTCAATTTTTCACAACAGCAAGGGGACAGGAAGTTTTTGGTCACTCTCTTGCAGCAACAAACATCGGGTTACATCCCAGTTAAATGAATAAATACTGTGTGTTATAAATCTAGGTATGGAAACTCACACACTCGCATATTTATCACTTTCATTCCAATGTCATAAACAGCACCAACATCATGCTCATTGATGGCTTTATTAATTAGTTAACCGAGATGATAACATAGCAAGCTTTCAAAATATACAGTGGAGTTTGAAAGCTCATTATACATAAGCTGGTGAGAAGTATATATGAGAAAATATACAGATAAGATGATCATAAGGAATCTGAACATTTAGAGGAGTGAAAGACTACAAGATATTAATCTGCTTGGGTACACACAAGCAGATATTCCAGGCCAACCAACCGATTTTTATGTATCTTGGTCCAACAGGATGAAATATTCAAGGGTAACTTTAACAGCTTTGAGAAAAGACCAGTTTCAATAACGTTTGCTATGGTTATCATCTAGTTAGCTAAAAATCTAGCTACGGTTTTTATCTCAATTAGCCAATAAGCTAGCTACGGTTACCAGTTAGCCAATAAAGCTAGCTACGGTTATCATCTCACTTAGCCAATAAAGCTAGCTATGGTTATCATCTCAGTTAGCCAATAAAGCTAGCTATGGTTATCATCTCAGTTAGCCAATAAAGCTAGCTATGGTTATCACCTCAGTTAGCCAATAAAGCTAGCTATGGTTATCATCTCATTTAGCCAATAAAGCTAGCTATGGTTATCATCTCAGTTAGCTAATAAAGCTAGCTATGGTTATCATCTCAGTTAGCTAATAAAGCTAGCTACGGTTATCATCTCACTTAGCCAATAAAGCTAGCTATGGTTATCATCTCAGTTAGCCAATAAAGCTTGCTATGGTTATCATCTCATTTAGTCAATAAAGCTAGCTATGGTTATCATCTCAGTTAGCCAATAAAGCTTGCTATGGTTATCACCTCAGTTAGCCAATAAAGCTAGCTATGGTTATCATCTCAGTTAGCCAATAAAGCTTGCTATGGTTATCATCTCATTTAGTCAATAAAGCTAGCTATGGTTATCATCTCAGTTAGCCAATAAAGCTAGCTATGGTTATCATCTCAGTTAGCCAATAAAGCTTGCTATGGTTATCATCTCACTTAGCCAATAAAGCTAGCTATGGTTATCATCTCAGTTAGCCAATAAAGCTTGCTATGGTTATCATCTCATTTAGTCAATAAAGCTAGCTATGGTTATCATCTCATTTAGCCAATAAAGCTTGCTATGGTTATCATCTCAGTTAGCTAATAAAGCTAGCTATGGTTATCATCTCAGTTTGCCAATAAAGCTTGCTGTAGTTATCTCCATTCTGAGCAGCTACAACATGACATTTCCCTCTCAAAACCGCCCAGTCAGTTTCTTACCTCTGTAGGTTAGACAGCTTTCAATGACATCCAGTGTGGCTTCATCTTCACAGAGATCATACACCATGTTTCCACAGCATTGACTGCCAGCAGGTCTGCACCACTAGGGGTAACAGCAGAGAAGTTAAATAGTCACCTGGCACATCCTAACCTGATACAAACTGGAACATGGGAAACATTTGTAAATAAAACATACCACTGACCATTTTAATCATTACATTACTGAAAAGAATGCTATGTACTCTACCTACTGTACGTTAAATGTGCATACTGTATGGTTAAAGGATAAGTAGTATATAAAAGTATTATGTAATTACAGTATACAGTGATAATGATACATTGCCCTTTTTTATAGATATATAACACACAAGAGCTATGCATTTCCTGTAAATTATAACTTTATAGAATGGTGCTTAGCTATGTCACTAGTTATAATCAGTGCTTAGCTATGTCACCAGTTATAATCAGTGTTTAGCTATGTACCAGTTATAATCAGTGCTTTGCTATGTCATCAAATATAATCAGTGCTTAACTATGTCATCAGTTATAATCAGTGCTTAGCTATGTCATCAGTTTAATCAGTGCTTACTATGTCATCAGTTATAAACAGTGCTTAGCTATGTCATCAGTTATAATCATGCTTAGCTATGTCATCAGTTTATAATCAGTGCTTAGCTATGTCATCAGTTATAATCAGTGTCTTAGCTAGTCATCAGTTATAATCAGTGCTTAGCTATTCATCAGTTATAATCAGTGCATAGCTATGTTATCATAGTTATAATCAGTGTATAGGTATGTTATCAGTAATAATCAGTGCTTAGCTATTTTATCAGTTATAATCAGTGCTTAACTATGTCATCAGTGTATAATCAGTGCTTGCTATGTCATCAGTTATAATCAGTGCTTAGCTATGTCATCAGTTATAAACAGTGCTTAGCTATGTCATCAGTTATAATCAGTGTTTAGCTATGTCACCAGTTATAATCAGTGTTTAGCTATGTCACCAGTTATAATCAGTGCTTTGCTATGTCATCAAATATAATCAGTGCTTAACTATGTCATCAGTTATAATCAGTGCTTAGCTATGTCATCAGTTATAATCAGTGCTTAGCTATGTCATCAGTTTAATCAGTGCTTAGCTATGTCATCAGTTATAATCAGTGCTTAGCTATGTCATCAGTTATAATCAGTGTTTAGCTGTGTCATCAGTTATAATCAGTGCTTAGCTATGTCATCAGTTATAATCAGTGCTTAGCTATGTCATCAGTTATAATCAGTGCATAGCTATGTTATCAGTTATAATCAGTGCATAGGTATGTTATCAGTAATAATCAGTGCTTAGCTATTTTATCAGTTATAATCAGTGCTTATGTAAGTAGTCAGTTATAATCAGTGCTTATCTATGTCATCAGTGCCCCATGCCTAATTGAATCAAGCATTATGTAAAATGTCTACATATAGTAAAGACATAGTAGAGAGGGCTCTGTGCCTGTACTCACTGCTGGATTAGAATGCGAACAAGGTTAGTGTGACCACAAGTGGCGGCAGCATGGAGAGGAGTCCACAGTTCATTGTCTGTGACATTAACACGGCTCCATGTGATAGGAGCAACTTCAGCAGATCCTCAAAGTTATCAATGCAGCACTATAGAAAACAATAGAAAAATGTGATATAGGAGGCAGTGACAGAGAGGGCAGGCAGGCTTGAGAGCAACACAGAGAGGCAGGTTGTGTGCCATTGGTACAGTGATGCAGTGAGGACAGGTCGTGTACCATTGGTACAGTGATGCAGTGAGGACAGGTTGTGTGCCATTGGTACAGTGAGCAGTGAGGACAGGTCTGTACCATTGGTAGAGTGATGCAGTGAGGACAGGTTGGTGTCATTGGTACAGTGATGCAGTGAGGACAGGTGTTGTACCATTGGTAGAGTGATGCAGTGAGGACAGGGTCGTGTGCCATTGGTAGAGTGATGCAGTGAGGACAGGTCGTGTACCATTGGTAGAGTGATGCAGTGAGGACAGGTCGGTGCATTGGTAGAGTGATGCAGTGAGGACAGGTCGTGTACCATTGGTAGAGTGATGCAGTGAGGACAGGTTGTGTGCCATTGGTACAGTGATGCAGTGAGGACAGGTCGTGTGCCATTGTTACAGTGATGCAGTGAGGACAGGTCGTGTGCCATTGTTTAACAGTGATGCAGTGAGGACAGTCTGGTGTGTGCCATTGTTACAGTGATTGCACTGCATCACTCTACCAATGGTACACGACCTGTCCTCACTGCATCACTGTAACAATGGCACACGACCTGTCCTCACTGCATCACTCTACCAATGGTACACGACCTGTCCTCACTGCATCACTGTACCAATGACACACAACCTGTCCTCACTGCATCACTCTACCAATGGTACATGACCTGTCCTCACTGCATCACTGTACCAATGGCACACAACCTGTCCTCACTGCATCACTGTACCAATGGTACACGACCTGTCCTCACTGCATCACTATACCAATGGCACACAACCTGTCCTCTCTGTGTTGCTCTCAGCCTGCCTGCCCTCTCTGTCGCTGCCTCCTATATCACATTTTTATATTGTTTTCTATAGTGCTGCATTGATAACTTTGAGGATCTGCTGAAGTTGCTCCTATCACATGGAGCCGATGTTAATGTCACAGACAATGAACTGTGGACTCCTCTCCATGCTGCCGCCACTTGTGGTCACACTAACCTTGTTCGCATTCTAATCCAGCAGTGAGTACAGGCACAGAGCCCTCTCTACTATGTCTTTACTATATGTAGACATTTTACATAATGCTTGATTCAATTAGGCATGGGGCACTGATGACATAGATAAGCACTGATTATAACTGACTACTTACATAAGCACTGATTATAACTGATAAAATAGCTAAGCACTGATTATTACTTGACATAGCTAAGCACTGATTATAACTGATGACATAGCTAAGCACTGTTTATAACTGATGACATAGCTAAGCACTGATTATAACTGATGACATAGCAGGAGCAATAAACAAAAGTATAGTATTGAGGTTGAATAAAGACATAGTCCAATCCAGTTCAAACTCATCTAGCAATCTCCTATTTCCTGCCTAAACTGTGATGCCAGAGGATGGCAAAAACCACCAAGAAATGAAGGGGGAAAAATTCCTTCCGACTCCAAGTGGCAATCGAAATATCCCTGGCTCAAACTCTACTTTATGTATAATACAGTATTGTAAACCTTCCTCGTTTGCAGAAAAAAATCTATGTAACAGTCTATATAACAATGTACAATCCATGTAACAGTCGAGAGAACAATGTAACAATCTATGTAACAGTCTATATACCAATGTAACCAAATCTATGTAACAAGTCATATAACAATGTAACAAGCCATGGGAAAAGTCTATATAACAATGTAACAATCTATGTAAACAATCTATATAACAAGGTAACCTTATGTAACACTATATAACAATTGGAAACAATCTATGAAACACTATATAACAATGTAACAATCTATGTAAAACGTCTATTAAAACAATGTAACAATATTATTATAACAATGTAAACACTCTATGTACAGTCTAATAAAACATGTAACAAATATATGGAACAGGTTATAAGAATGTAACAATTATGTATTGTAACAGTCTATATAACAATGTATACATCCTCTGTAACAGCTATTAACATTAAACAATCTATTTAACAGTCTATTATAACAAGTAACAATCATGTAACAGTCTATATAACAAGGTAAAAAATCTATAGAAAAATGTCAACAATTCCATGTAACAGTCTATATAACAATGTAACAATTATGTAACAGTCTATATAACAATGTAACAATCTAATAACATGTAACCAATCCATGTAACAGTCTTATAACAATGTACACAATCTATGTAACAGTCTATATAACAATGTAACAATCTAGTAACAGTCTATTAAACAATGTAAAATCTGTAACAGTCTATATAACAATTGTAACAATATATAAACAATGTAACAATCTATGTAACAGTTTATATAAACATGTAACAGTCTATATAGCAATGTAACATCATGTACAGTCTATAACAATGTTACAGATTATATGTAACATCATATACAATTGTAACAATCTATTAACAGTCTATTAAAATAACAATATAAAATCTATGTAAAGTCTATATAACAATAACAATCTATATAACATGAAACAATTATGTAACAGTCTATATAAACAATGTAACAATCTATGTAACGTCTATATAACAATGTAAAATTTTCAACAAAAGTAAACAATCATGTAAAGTGCTATAAACAAGTAACAATCCATGTAACAGTTTTCTTAAATATAACAATTTGTAACATCATCTAACAGTCATATAAATGTAACAATATATATAACAATTGTAACAATCTATGTATATGTAACAGTCTATTATAACAATGTAAAAATCTAGTTACAGTCTATATAAGCAATGTAACATCTAGTAACAGTTATAGAACAATGTAACAATCTATGTACAGTCTATATAACATGAACAATCTATACAATAGTTATATAACAATAACAATCATGTAACAGTCTATCATAACAATGTAACAGTCTATATAACAATGTAACATCTTATGTAACAGTCTATATAACAATGTACAATCTATGTAAACAGTGATATAACAATTGTAACGACTCTATGTAACCAGTTCTATATAACAAGTAAAACAATCCATTGTAACAGTCTATATAACAATGTAACAGTCTAGATAACAATGTAAAGCAATCATTGCTAACACGCTATTAAAGTTAACAACTTGTGAACCAAGTCTATGTGTAACAGTCTATATAAACAATTGTAACAATCTATGTAACATCTATATAACCAATGTAACCAATCCATGTAACAGTCTAGTAACAATTTAAACAAAGATATATGAACAATGTAACAATTTTGTAACAGTCTAATATAAACAATGTAACAATCTATGTCAAAGTCTATATACAATTGTAACAATACCTATGTAACAGTCTATATAACAATGTTAAATCTATGTAAACAGTCTATATTAACAATGTAAAAATCTATGTAACAGTCTATATAAACAAATTATAACAATCTATGTAAACAGTCATATATAACAAGGAAACAATCTATATATAACAAGTAACAATCTAGAACAGGTCGATATAACAATTGTAACAATCTTGTAACCCAGTCTCTATATAACAATGTGTAAACAGGTATTATATAACAATGGTAACAATCCATGTAACAGTCATATAACATGTAAACACTCCATGTAACAGTATAGTATAACAATGTAACAATCCATGTAACAGTATTATAACAATGTAACAATCTAGAGTAACAGTCTATATAACAATGTAACAATCCGTAGTAACAGCAATGTAACAATGTAACCAATCCATGTAACAGTTGTATAACAATTGTAACATGATCTAATATATAACAATGTATGTAACAATATTGTAACAGTCTATATAACAAGACAGTCTATATACAATTAAATCTAAAAACGTCTATATAACAATTTTAACAATCTATGTAACGTCACTATAACAATGTAACCATCATTGTTAACAGTCTATATAACAATGTAACAATCTATGTAACAGTCTTTGGACACCAGGGGTCTCATTTACCCAGAGCCACAAATTGTCCGGACAAATATGGCTTTCAGTATTAATATTCGATTTGCACCTTGGTGTAAATCCCAAAAAGAACTTTACCCCAGGGCCACTGTTAGACCAGCCATTAGGTGGTCTTAAATTTGGAGTTAAAAAGGGTGCAAATCCTTTATTAAATACATGCACCGGTTTCACCGGTTGTCTTTTGTGATGAACTGGTGCAGCCAGTGCAATTATGGAGTTAAACTGTCGTTAACCTATTCAGTATAGGTTAGCACAATTTTAACCCCTATTTTAGCACAGCAAATGCGGGTTAAATCAG
Source organism: Hymenochirus boettgeri (assembly GCA_019447015.1). Lineage (NCBI taxonomy): Eukaryota > Metazoa > Chordata > Amphibia > Anura > Pipidae > Hymenochirus > Hymenochirus boettgeri. Next base: position 91,659 of record JAACNH010000616.1, on the reverse strand, counting down.
GCCCCAGGAGAGGTAGAACAGAGACAGCACTGAGCAGACAGAAAGGGGTGATTACGGGCACCAGGAATCCCCCCCCTGCCCCAAACACGCCCCTGGTACCTCCCTTTTACTGGGTATTTTCATTTTTAAAAGTTCATTTTTCATGGAGTTGTCCTTTAAACGATAATGATTTTCCCACTGAACTTGCCTTAAATTGCAGAAACACTGGGTACAAGCAGTCATTTTGAAAGTGATCTGCGGAATATTCCATTAGTTTACATGCTGGAACGGCTACAGGATGTGACTTTTTTTCTAATCAACAGTTCTGTGATGCGTTTTCTAATCAGCCCAACAGTTGCTATTAGCAGAGTTGCTATTTAAAGTGTGGTAATGACGCGGCCCTTAGATGTATAAAACAACAGTTGTTTGATCCTCCTACAACCCCTCCACTACCATGCTGTTGCTGAATACACATTTTAACCCTATAGGGAAAGGAAGATTATTTTATAGATTAGCATAGCTCCTGGTTTGATTCAGTTGCTCAGTAGAGAGATCTGAGCATGTTTCAGCCATCCAACCAGTAAAAGTGTATTGTTAGGAACATTCCAAGCAAGTGTTACATTCATGGGAAGAAGATGGCAGCTCACCACTGACCACAAGCAAAGCATACCATAAGGTATGAAAACATTCAGTAATGAATGTCTAGGGACGTTGGGCATTTAGTTTTATTGGAGGTAACAGAGCTGGTCTTACCTCTTGTTCTTGCACATGTGATAGACAGAGTTGTTGGGACACTATCAGGACTACACAACGAGGGAGCATCGATCGGGAAGTTTTACCTTCTCTCCCGGCTCCTGCAGGTTTTATTAAAGAACGGGAAGTAAGACACAGCTCCTTTACCTTCCCGTTCTTCAATAAAACTAAATGGCCAACTTTTTTTTTTTTCATGGAAGAAATCCTTTAAGTGTAAACTTTGGAATTAGGTGTGTGTGAAAGGTTGCATTTGTGTTGTGTGTGCTGCAGGTGTAATGCTATGACCAGGTTTTTGTGTTTGTGACCATAACAAACTTTTTAACCAAAAACTCACTGCTGCACGTGTTCCCAGAATTGGATGCGCTACCAGAAAAACGAACCGCTACATATACACCACAACACCAAAAAAAAATGGTGGGTTTGTTGTGGCCATGTTTAGTGTGAATGTAGTCCTATAGTGTTCAGGTCCTCGCCCTGGGGACTTTTAAGGGAGGGGGTAGGGTGGTGGGAATAATTCCCCTTTATGAAAGTGACGATTGGGACCTGGTTACCAAATCTCGGAATGTTGCGTCTTCCACTTCCCTTAAAGTCTCCCTGGAATGGCAAGGAATTAAACGACCAATCTATACTCACCTTCCCTCCGCTCTCTTCTAGGTCAATACCTTTTACCCAGGGTGAGGACCTGACCGCTAGGTCACTCAACCCTGGGTTTGCGTAAATTGAAGCACAGCGTTACTGAAATGCTGCTCTGGTAGGCTGCAACGAGCGTGCCTTCTATTGGCCTCGTCACGCATGGAGACAATTTGGTCCGAGTGAGTGCTCGGCCGGGAACAATATCTGTCGGTCGTGGCAAATTCGGCCCGAGTACGAATTTGCAAACGATCGACGTGCAGCTCCATAGAGAACTACACGATCGATCATGATTTTCCGACACATCCGTTTGTCCGAACGGACGATCGAGGCCGGTCGAGGGCCGCCCGCCCCACACCAGCCAATATTTTCGCCCGATCGACCGAAAGTGTCGTGAATCAGTTGATTGGCCGAAAATATTGCCTGGTGTGTACCCAGACATAATACAGTAACCAAGAGACAAAAAAGTGGATTACTACGATAAGAGATGTTATAATACATAATGCACAACAGACAAGGAATCCAAGCGATATAATGACTCAGCGCTGTGTAGTGAACAGATGAGGGGTAATTACCAAGTAGCTGGAATGATATAATAAGAAAACGTAATCGGTTATATCAGGGTGTAAACTACTAAGAGAGTGTTTTTCTCAGCCGACCCTATAAAAAACCTCATCATTCTAGTCATAAGTTGATCCTTGCCAATACTGTTCCACTGTAAAGGATGAAAGTGCAGGTCTGGTATATGGTGTACTGGGGGAAGGTTCCTATGTGAAAGAAAGAGGGTTGCAGTGTTCCCCCAGGAATTATTGTCAGCCAGGTGGCATGAAAAATTAGCCGGGTGGCTAAAAATACTTGGTTTGAAATGCCCTTAAGCAGTATTAACTAATTGAAACCAATACAGCTTTTCATATTCAATGGGAATACGAACAGCCTTGGACCAACAGCTCATTATATAGGTCAGTATGTCTAATATTCCCACTAGATGTTTTAAAACTAAACTCCCAGCATTCCTCAGTTGCAGAATGCAGGGAGTTGTAGTTTAAAACATCTGAAGGTAAGCCCAAGCAGCACAAGCAATGTGACCCACAATACAGGGTGGGTTCAAGTGTGCTGTGCACCTTTTTGTGCGCCTTGGGGAACTTTGCAAAAATTTAACGCGTGCCAAATAATCTCACTGTTTAAAAATAGGTCACAGTTATTACTGACCTATTGGCTCGCCTAGTTAACTACATCTTAAATATTTATGTAATCACAACAAGTGTTCTCTCAAGAATGTTTTCAGGCTGGTGGCATTAAAAAGTGCCAGATGGGCCCACCAGCTAACAGACCCTAGGGAGAACATGGTTGGATGAATCAGAGGGCACTAGACAATGCTAGTGTTAAAGGGCAACTTGGTTTCAAAACACGTTAGGGTTAAATGAAAGCCTGCAGTATTTCCTTTACACTGAGCAACAATCACATCTCTAGGCTGGAGCCGTGAGACATTCATGGGGTGAATGTTCAAAACTTCCTGCTTCCAGTAGGTTGAGTGACATCACTTACCTCTGCTAGCCCCTCGACCCAGGGGAGGAGATGCTCAGTAAGGACTTAAGCTTGGGAGAAAACAGGAAGTACATGGGAAAAAATTGACAGTTGAGAAGGGGAACCTATTAATGCAGACAGGCTGGTCACATGGCTAAAAACAGGAAGTGTTTCAAGCAGGAGAAGTAATATTGCTTAACCTTCCAGCAATAAACTTCTCACCAAATTTTATCTCGAGATGTGATTTAGGTTTTATTTTGAAGGTATGACAGAAGGCTTTTTATAATTATTACTAGTTTGGAAGGAATTGAGGACCACTTAGTTAAAGGGCTGGTTCACCCCTCAATAAAAAAAAAATAGATTAGAGATGGGATCCGGGTCCCATCCCCGGTTCCAAAATCCGAAAGTTCCTTCTGAAACCAGACAGATCATTCGGATTTTCAGGACTTCGTAGCCTAGTTTCTATAATTACCGAACGTTTCAGGGTTATCGTAAATAGCCTTGAACGTTCGGTTCCTGACCACGCTCTGAACCTCGAAATTAGTTTCCGATCGTATTTCGAGGATTATCGAATGTTCAAGGCTATTCTTGAAAATAGCCTCGAACATTGGATAATTATCGAAAATGGGCTCCGAAAGTCCCGAAAGTATGTTCCATTTTCGGGATTTTCCAGAGATCCTTAAATCTGAAAACGAACTTTCCAGTTTCGGCCACTCTATTATAGATAAGTCACTCCCGAGCTAACAGATGTAGGACTAACCTGGACTAACCTCTGCCTCTTAAAGGTTCACAGGCTTTCTCCAAGCTCTCTGAACTGGTGACAAGCTGGCACATGTCAAGTTCTACCTTCTAAAAGCAATTCTTTATTGTTCTAGGAGGGGGTACTGTAGGATTGGGCAAATCCCAGAAAGGGCACTAAGAGCCACTTTCACTACAAACCGACCTTGAGAGTAGCGCTAACAATCTAATAATATTAGTTTGCCTTAAGACTAGTTTTGCAGAAGCTGTCAGTTGTGCTAAAACACTACAACAGCTGCCTTATGGGTGGCATTAAAGTCCCACAAATGGAATTGCACCAATTTACATTGGAGATGCAATTGCACAAGAAGTGATAGCAGCTCTAAAAGTGTCTCTCAATGTCACCTGACCTGGATGGGTACAGTGTTCCAACCATGGTAGTAAATGATCTCTAGAGAGTTAAATTAACACTTAAGGTCCCAGACCAACTTTGCTGGAACAAAATATTTCAAATCTTGGCTAGTCACAGGTAACGATCCCAACCCCAAATGGAACAGGGATATTGACCCTCACTCTACCACAAGTGAAGGTCAGTGAGATGGATTGGTCTGCTCTCCGTTCACACAGAATGACAGAAGTTAAAGGGTCATAGGCCACAAGGACGTCTGGCTATTTCTGGACCAATAAACCTTGGCAGAGTTTGTAAAGCAGTTTGGAACCGGAATTGGTGGGTTGAGGACCAGATCTTTAGCAAGGAGGAGGTGTGGGCTGGGTTTGCCATCGCTGTGTCACACATTAAACCTTCATGTAGGGTGTACAATGACTTTCTAGAAAAGAATACTTTGCAGGCTAGTGGGATACACTGAATCAATATGGCAGCACTCTAGACAAGGCAATGGAAAGGGGGCGTAGATAATGAGAGGTGCAAAAGTTTGCTGTGCTATCAATTTACACCAACCAATTTTGTAAGCATTTTACTGGTCTACTGGAGTTAAAAGACATTGATTGGTTGCTGCAGATTCATTACAATAATTACATCTTATTATATAGGCCCCTATAATAATGTATAATAAAAAGAATGTGTATGTTTATTAGCACTTTGTTCTTTCAAGCACCTCCCTTCTGAGACCAGGGGGATCTCCCGCTAATAATCTCAGCGGTTTGCTTTTAAACCTGCACGCTCCTATGTAGTTCAAAAGACTATGCTATTTTATTGCAGTGATAATTTCCCCACATCGATTGGGTTTTATTGTGACAAGATGAGATAAGCTTTACAGTGAGTTTGTCAAATCATTCATTTGACACCAATTGAAATGAAACACACAGGGAGATGCAGTATGTGGGGTTTGGGGGTAAAATATATAAAGTGTGGGGTTAACTCCATTTTTCTAGGGCCTCGCAACTGTTTTCTGAAACGCCCCAAGCAAATACGGTTATAAATGGCCCATGTTTATAAACCGGTATGGCAAGGTTTTGTGAACATTGGTAAATCTACTTTAAAGTTATATTCCAACGGGACTGAGCTCCCACCCCTCGTAAATCTACCAACGTTCGTTCCAGAATACCAGGCGGTAATAAAACTACTGCAGTAGTATTCTATGGCCGATCGTCAATTTACGATCCGCTAACGGACATTTATATCGCCGATTACTAAAAGCGATACCACCCCTTATTAATATGGTCCTTTGTATTTAAAGACAGCGAACCTTCTGCGCTCTTACCGGACTCGTTACCCGATGCAGTTACACTAAGTTAGCAATGCATCGCGGGGAACCCATAAGGAAGAGTGCGGAAGTATTACATCGCCCTGGCATTGTTTAAATCGTTGTGCAAATAAAACTACTTTCCCTTAAAAGGTGGGCATACACGGAATCGATATTCTAAACCGATAAATTCAATTGAATGGATAAGATTATCAATGACACTTTTTCGGGTTTTCGGTCTGATCGGCAGGATGGAAAATTCCATCGAGCCCCCCCCCCCCCCCCCCACCCCATACCAGAACCGACCTAGTTTTCAAGCTGGAAATCTACGGAAGATCGCCGGCGCAAGGTAGGGATATTCGATAGGCTTCCGTAGGATTTTCAATCGTTTCGAACTTCGCAGATCTGATGGAAGAATGTTGGACCGTGTATGCCCAAGAGATGGAAACAGCAGTATTGTTGAATCTGAAGCCAAGAATAGCCAACCATGTAATAAAACATTTTAGTGCCAGGATAAAATGTCATTTTTTAGAAAAGTCATAAAAAGTAAAATTCAAGGCAAAGTTCAGAATGACCTTTTTATTATTATGTTTTTAAGGCTGGGTCTTACCTTAATGTGACCTTTTCCTGGTGCATTTTCTAAGATATTCTCTCTTTGCCCCTGCAGTTCTTTCTCTTCTCAGAACAATGCAAACCCCAACCTTAGCAATGAAGATGGCCTGACGCGCCCTGCACCAGGTAAAAACATGTTACTGTGGATTTCATCCATTGTCTTTGGTGCCAGGAGAGGGTTAACAGGCTCTAGTCTTTGCAGTGGGAAAGAAATTCAGAGCCGGCACATTCCTCCTCACCCACACTGCTGCTCATGAACAAGGATCTAAGTGCTACCAAGTCGCAGTGTAGCCTTGTACCCCCCTACTCCCTGAGCTAGTCGTGCTTGTGTGATGTGCCAGCCTAGCAGATGTGCAGGAGATTCTGCAATGCACTGTGGGAACATTGACAGTGAATAGAACGACACATTTATATTTCTTAAGTGACATCACACTCTCCCCCGTACCTTAACCACTGTCTGCTGGCAGGGGACAACACAGGCATTGCTTTAGTATCAGCCTTACCTATCTGTCAGCAGCATTGTCTCTGGTGATTCCTTTGTCACATTGTATCACCCAATGTGTCCCTTATCACATCTCTGTGTCACACAGCCTGTTTCCATTTGTCACTGGCATCGTGCAGTCTCTGTCATTTTGCCCGTCCCTATCTGTGTTGCTGTCGCTCTGTCTCTGTCAAACATTGTTATATCTTGTTTACACAAGCAAGTACCTTCTATGTCTGTATGTGGCAAATCATATCTCTCTGCATCACTGTACTATGGCACCACAACCTGTCCTTACGCATCACTGTATCTATGACACACAACCTGTCCTTACTGCATCACTGTACCAATGGCACCACAACCTGTCCTCTTGCATCAATGTACCAATGACACACAAACTGTCCTCACTGCATCACTGTACCAATGGCACACAACCTGTCCTCACTGCATACTGTACCAATGGCACACAACCTTTCTCCATGCATCACTGTACCAATGGTACACACCTGTCCTCTCTGCATCAATGTACCAATGCACACAACCTGTCCTCACGCATCACTGTACCAAATGCACACGAATGTCCTCACTGCATCACTGTACCAATGACACACGACCTGTCCTGCATTCAATGTACCAAGGACACACGACCTGTCCTCTCTGCATCAATGTACCAATGGCACACAACCTGTCCTACTGCATCACTGTACCAATGGCACACAACCTGTCCTCACTGCATCAATGTACCAATGACACACAACCTGTCCTCACTGCATCACTGTACCAATGGCACACGACCGTCCTCACTGCATCACTCTACCAATGGCACACAACCTGTCCTCATGCATCACTGTACTATGGCACACAACCTGCCTCACTGCATCACTGTACCAATGACACAGAACCTGTCCTCTCTGCATCAATATACCAATGCACACAACCTGTCCTCACTGCATCACTGTACCAATGGCACACAACCTGTCCTCACTGCATCACTGACCATGACACACGACTGTTCTCTGCATCAAGTACAATGGCACAAACCTGTCCTCAAGCATCACTGTACCAATGGCACACGACCTGTCCTCACTGCAATCACTGTACCAATGGTACACGACCTGTCCTCTCTGCATCAATATACCAATGGCACACAACCTGTCCTCACTGCATCACTGTACCAATGGCACACGACACTGTCCTCATTGCATCACTGTACCAATGACACACGACCTGTCCTCACTGCATCACTGTACAATGGCACTCGACCTGTCCTCATTGCATCACTATACCAATGACACACGACCTGTCCTCTCTGCATCACTGTACCAATGGCACACAACCTGTCCTCACTGCATCACGTACTAATGGCACACAACCTGTCCTCACTGCATCACTGTACCAATGACCACATGACCTTCCTCTCTGCATCAAGAAATGACACACAACCTGTCCTCACTGCATCACTGTACCAATGCACACAACCTGTCCTCACTGCATCACGTGTACCAATGGCACAACAACCTGTCCTCACTGCTCACTGTACAATGGCACACAACCTGTCCTCACTGCATCACTGTACCAATGGCACACAAACCTGTCTCACTGACACTTACACAATGGCACACAACCTGTCCTCACTGCTCACTGTACCAATGGCACACAACCTGTCCTTACTGCATCACTGTACCATGACACATGACCTGTCCTCACTGCATCACTGTACCAATGACACACAAACTGTCCTCACTGCATCACTGTACCAATGACACACAACCTGTCCTCACTGCATCATGTACCAATGGCACACGACCTGTCCTCATTGCATCACTGTACCAATGGTACACAACCTCTCCTCTCTGCATCACTGTACCTATGGCACACAATCTGTCCTTCTGCATCACTGTACCAATGGTACACGACCTGTCCTCACTGCATCACTGTACCAATGGCACAAGACCTGTCCTCATTGCATCTCTGTACCAATGACAAAACCTGTCCTCTCTGCATCACTGTACCAATGGCACATGAACTGTCCTTACTGCATCACTACCAATGACACACAACCGTCCTCACTGCATCTCTGTACCAATGGCACATGACCTGTCCTCTGCATCACTCTACCAATGGTACACAGCCTGTCCTCACTGCATCACTGTACCAATGACCACAAACCTGTCCTCACTGCATCACTGTACCAATGGCACACGACCTGTCCTCATTGCATCACTGTACCAATGGTACACAACCTCTCCTCTCTGCATCACTGTACCTATGGCACACAATCTGTCCTCTCTGCATCACTGTACCAATGGTACACAACCTGTCATCACTGCATCTCTGTACCAATGGCACATGACACTGTCCTCTGCATCACTCTACCAATGGTACACAGCCTGTCGTCACTGCATCACTGTACCAATGACACACAACCTGTTCACTGCATCACTGTACCAATGACACACAACCTGTCTTCACTGCTCACTGTACCAATGGTACATGACCTGTGCTCACAGTATCACTGTACCAATGGTACATGACCTGTTCTCACTGTATCACCTGTACACAATGGCACATGACCTGTGATCACTGTACCATTGGCATATGACCTGTCCTCACTGCATCACTGTATCAATGGCACATGACCTGTGCTCACTGTACCAATGGCACATGACCTGTCCTCACTGCATCACTCTACCAATGGCACATGACCTGTCCTCTGCATCAATCTACCAATGTACACAACCTGTCCTCACTGTATCACTGTACCAATGGCACCTGACGTGTCCACTGTATCACTGACCAATGGAACATGACCTGTCCTCACTGCATCACTTACCAATGGTACATGACCGTCCTCTCTGCATCACTGTACCAATGGTACACAAACCTGTCCTCACTGCCACTGTACTATTGGCACATGACCTATCCCACTGCATCACTGTACCAATGGCACACAACCTGTCCTCACGGCATCACTGTACTAATGGTACATGACCTGTCCTCACTGCATCACTGTACCAATGGCACACAACACTGTCCTCACTGCTCATTGTACCAATGGTACATGACCTGTCCTCTCTGCATCACTGTACCAAGGTACACCAACCTGTCCTCACTGCATCACTCTACCAATGGTACACGACTGCATCACTGTACCAATGGCACACGACCTGTCCTCACTGCTTCACTCTACCAATGGCACACAACCTGTCCTTACGATCACTGGTACCAATGGCACAGACCTGTCCTCACTGCATCACTGTAACAAGGACACAACCTGTCCTCACTGCATCACTCTACCAATGGTACACGAACTGTCCTCACTGCATCATGTACCAATGGCACACGACCTGTCCTCACTGCATCACTGTAACAATGGCACACAACTGCCTCACTGCATCACTGTAACAATGGCACACGACCTGTCCTCACTGCATCACTGTAACAAGGCACACAGACCTGTCCTCACTGCATCACTGTACCAATGGCACACAACCTGTCCTCACTGCATCACTCTTCCAATGGTACACGACCTGTCCTCACTGCATCACTCTACCAATGGCACACGACCTGCCTCATGCATCACTCTACCAATGGTACACGACCTGTCCTCACTGCATCACTCTACCAATGGCACACAGACCTGTCCTCACGCATCACTCTACCAATGGTACAGACCTGTCTCTCACTGCATACTGTACCAATGAACACACAACCTGTCCTCACTGCATCAATCTTACCAATGGTACAGACCTGTCCTCACTGCCATCACTGTACCAATGGCACACAACCTGTCCTCACTGCATCACTGTACCAATGGTACACGACCTGTCCTCACTGCATCACTGTACCAATGGCACACAACCTGTCCTCTCTGTGTTGCTCTCAGCCTGCCTGCCCTCTCTGTCACTGCCTCCTATATCACATTTTTCTATTGTTTTCTATAGTGCTGCATTGATAACTTTGAGGATCTGTGAAGTTGCCTATCACATGGAGCCGATGTTAATCACAGACAATGAACTGTGGACTCCTCTCCATGCTGCCGCCACTTGTGGTCACACTAACCTTGTTCGCATTCTAATCCAGCAGTGAGTACAGGCACAGAGCCCTCTCTACTATGTCTTTACTATATGTAGACATTTTACATAATGCTTGATTCAATTAGGCATGGGGCACTGATGACATAGATAAGCACTGATATTAACTGACTACTACATAAGCACTGATTAAACTGATAAAAATGCTAAGCACTGATTATTACTGATAACATACCTATGCACTGATATAACTGATAACATAGCTATGCACTGATTATAACTTGACATAGCTAAGCACTGATTATAACTGAGACATAGCTAAGCACTGATTATAACTGATGACACAGCTAAACACTGATTATAACTGATGACATAGCTAAGCACTGATATAACTGATGACATAGCTAAGCACTGATATAACTGATGACATAGCTAAGCACTGATTATAACTGATGACATAGCTAAGCACTGTTATAACTGATGACATAGTAAGCATGATTATATTTGATGACATAGCAAAGCACTGATTATAACTGGTGACATAGCTAAACACTGATTATAACTGGTGACATAGCTAAACACTGATTATAACTGATGACATAGCTAAGCACTGTTATAACTGATGACATAGCTAAGCACTGATTTAACTGATGACATAGCAAGCACTGATTATAACTGATGACATGTTAAGCACTGATTATAACTGATAAAATAGCTAAGCACTGATTATTACTGATAACATACCTATACACGATTATAACTGATAACAAGCTATGCACTGATTATAACTGATGACATAGCTAGCACTGATTATAACTGATGACATAGCTAAGCACTGATTATAACTGATGACATAGCTAAGCACTGTTATAACTGATGACATAGCTAAGCACTGATTAACTGAGACATAGCTAAGCACTGTTATAACTGATGACATAGTAAGCACTGATTATAACTGATGACATAGCTAAGCACTGATTATAAAACTGATGACATAGTTAAGACTGATTATTTTGATGACATAGCAAAGCACTCTGATTTAGAAATAACTGGTGACATAGCTAAACACTGATTATAACTGGTGACATAGCTAAGCACTGATTATAACTAGTGACATAGCTAAGCACCATTCTATAAAGTTATAATTTACAGGAAATGCATAGCTCTTGTGTGTTATATATCTATAAAAAAGGGCAATGTATCATTATCACTGTATACTGTAATTACATAATACTTTTATATACTACTTATCCTTTAACCATACAGTATGCACATTTAACGTACAGTAGGTAGAGTACATAGTCATTTCTTTTCAGTAATGTAATGATTAAAATGGTCAGTGGTATGTTTTATTTTACAAATGTTTCCCATGTTCCAGTTTGTATCAGGTTAGGATGTGCCAGGTGACTATTTAACTTCTCTGCTGTTACCCCTAGTGGTGCAGACCTGCTGGCAGTCAATGCTGATGGAAACATGGTGTATGATCTCTGTGAAGATGAAGCCACACTGGATGTCATTGAAAGCTGTCTAACCTACAGAGGTAAGAAACTGACTGGGCGGTTTTGAAGGGAAATGTCATGTTGTAGCTGCTCAGAATGGAGATAACTACAGCAAGCTTTATTGGCTAACTGAGATGATAACCATAGCTAGCTTTATTAGCTAACTGAGATGATAACCATAGCAAGCTTTATTGGCTAACTGAGATGATAACCATAGCTAGCTTTATTGACTAAATGAGATGATAACCATAGCAAGCTTTATTGGCTAACTGAGATGATAACCATAGCTAGCTTTATTGGCTAAGTGAGATGATAACCGTAGCTAGCTTTATTAGCTAACTGAGATGATAACCATAGCTAGCTTTATTAGCTAACTGAGATGATAACCATAGCTAGCTTTATTGGCTAAATGAGATGATAACCATAGCTAGCTTTATTGACTAAATGAGATGATAACCATAGCAAGCTTTATTGGCTAACTGAGATGATAACCATAGCTAGCTTTATTGGCTAAAGTAATAATCAGTGCTTAGCTATTTTATCAGTTATAATCAGTGCTTAACTATGTCATCAGTTATAATCAGTGCTTAGCTATGTCATCAGTTATAATCAGTGCTTAGCTATGTCATCAGTTATAAACAGTGCTTAGCTATGTCATCAGTTATAATCAGTGTTTAGCTATGTCACCAGTTATAATCAGTGTTTAGCTATGTCACCAGTTAACCTTTCTGCACTGCATCACTGTACCAATGACACTAGCCACCTTTCTTCACTGCATCCACTGTACCAATGGCACATGACCTGTCTCACAGTATCACTGTACCAATGGTACACCTGTCCTCACTGATCACTGTACCAATGGCACATGTACCTCGTGATCACTTGTACCAATGGCCCACACCTGTCCTCATGCATCACTTACCAATGACGACATGACCTGTCCTCCCTCTGTCAATCACTTACCAATGACCAACCTGTCCTCATCTGATCACTGTACCAATGGCACAAATGACCTGTCTCACTGCATCACTCTACCATGGCACATGACTGTCCTCTCTGCATCTGTACCAATGGACACAACCTGTCCTCACTGCATCACTTACAATTACCATGGCACACAACCTGTCCCCACTTGCATCACTCTACCAATGACACAACACCCTGTCCTCACTGCATCACTGGACTATTGGCACAACCTTGTCCTCACTGCATCACTGTACCAATGGCACATGACCTGTCCTCTGCATCACTGTACCAATGGTACACAACCCTGTTCCTCACTGTCATCATGTACCAATGGTACAAACTGACCTTCCTCACTGCATCACTGCCAATGGACAACCTGTCCTCTCTGCATCACTTGTACCAATGGTACAAACACCGTCCTCTGCATCACTGTACCAATGGAACACAACCTGTCCCTCTGCATCACTGTACCAATGTTACACAACCTGTCCTCACACTTCGCATCACTGTACCAATGGTACACAACCTGTTCCTCATCTGCATCAACTGTACCAATGGTACATGAACTGTCCTCAGTCTGCATCACTGTACCAATGTCACACATACCTGTCCTCACTGCATCACTGTACCAATGGACATGACCTGTCCTCACTGCATCACTCTACCAATGGCAAAACCTGTTCCACTGTCACTTACCAATGACAACACGACCTCCTCACTGCATCACTGTACATGCACATGACTCTACAATCAGCGTGCATACCTATTCGCATCAATCGTGTACAGTCAATCCTGCTGCATCACTGTACCAAGGCACAACCTGTCCTCATCGGTACACTGTACCACATGGTACATGACCTGTCCCTCTCATCGCAATCACTGTACTAATGGTACATGACCTGTCCTCACTGCATCACTGTACCAATGGCACACAACCTGTCTCACTGCATCATTGTACCAATGGTACATGACTGTCCTTCTGCATCACTGTACCAATGGTACACAACCTGTCCTCACTGCATCACTCTACCAATGGTACACGACTGCATCACTGTACCATGGCCACGACCGTCCTCATGCTTCACTCTACCAATGGCACACAACCTGTCCTTACTGAATCACTGTACCAATGGCACACGACCTGTTCCACTGCATCACTGTAACAATGGCACACACAACCTGTCCTCACTGCATCACTCTACCAATGGTACACGAACTGTCCTCACTGCATCACTGTACCAATGGCACACACGACCTGTCCTCACTGCATCACTGTAAACAATGGCACACAACCTGTCCTCACTGCATCACTGTAACAATGGCACACAACTGTCCTCACTGCATCACTGTACAATGGCACACGACCGTCCTCACTGCATCACTGTACAATGGCACACAGACCTGTCCTCACTTGCATCACTCTACCAATGGTACACGACCTGTCCTCACTGCTCACTTACAATGGCACAACGACCTGTCCTCACTGCATCACTCTACCAATGGTACACGACCTGTCCTCACTGCATCACTGTACCAATGACACAAACCTGTCTCACGCATCACTTACCAATGGTACAGACCTGTCCTCACTGCATCACTGTACCAATGGCACACAACCTGTCCTCACTGCATCACTGTACCAATGGTACACGACCTGTCCTCACTGCATCACTGATACCAATGGCACACAACCTGTCCTCTCTGTGTTGCTCTCAGCCTGCCTGCCCTCTCTGTCACGTGCCTCCTATATCACATTTTTCTATTGTTTTCTATAGTGCTGCATTGATAACTTTGAGGATCTGCTGAAGTTGCTCCTATCACATGGGAGCCCGATGTTAATGTCACAGACAATGAACTGTGGGACTCCTCTCCTGTGCTGCCGCCACTTGTGGTCACACTAACCTTGTTCGCATTCTAATCCAGCAGTGAGTACAGGCACAGAGCCCTCTCTACTATGTCTTTACTATATGTAGACATTTTACATAATGCTTGATTCAATTAGGCATGGGGCACTGATGACATAGATAAGCACTGATTATAACTGACTACTTACTAAGCACTGATTATAACTGATAAAATAGATAGCACTGATTATTACTGATAACATACCTATGCATGATTATAACTGATAACATAGCTTAGGCACTGATTATAACTGATGACATAGCTAAGCACTGATTATAACTGATGACATAGCTAAGCACTGATTATAACTGATGACACAGCTAAACACTGAATAATAACGATGACATAGCTAAGCACTGATATAACTGATGACATAGCTAAGCACTGATTATAACTGATGACATATACTAAGCACTGATTATACTGAGACATAGCTAAGCACTGATTAACTGTGACATAGTTAAGCACTGATTATATTTGATGACATGCAAAGCACTGATTTATCTGATAACATACCTATTGCATGATTATAACTGATAACATAGCTAGCACTGATTATAAACTGATACATAGCTAAGCACTGATTATAACTGAGAAATAGCTAAGCACTGATTATAACTGATGACACAGCTAAACACTGATTATAAATGATGACATAGCTAAGCAATGATTATAACTGATGACATAGCTAAGCACTGATATAACATGATGACTAGCTAAGCACTGATTATAACTGATGACATAGCTAGCACTGATTATAACTGATGACATAGTAAGCATGATTATATTTGATGACATAGCAAAGCACTGATTATAACTGGTGACATAGCTAAACTGATTATAACTGGTGACATAGCTAAACACGATATAACTGATGACATAGCTAAGCACTGTTATAACTGATGACATAGCTAAGCACTGATTATAACTGATGACATAGCTAAGCACTGATTATAACTGATGACATAGTTAAGCACTGATTAAACTGATAAAATAGCTAAGCACTGATTATTACTGATAACATACCTATACACTGATTTAAACTGATAACATAGCTATGCACTGATTATAACTGATGACATAGCTAAGCACTGATTATAACTGATGACATAGCTAAGCACTGATTATAACTGATGACATAGCTAAGCACTGATTATAACTGGTGACATAGCTAAGCAATGATTATAACTGATGACATAGCTAAGCACTGTTTACTGATGACCTAGCTAAGCATGATTATAACTGATGACATAGCTAAGCACTGATTATAACTGATGACATAGTTAAGCACTGATTAATTTGATGACATAGCAAAGCACTGATTATAACTGGTGACATAGCTAAACACTGATTATAACTGGTGACATAGCTAAGCACTGATTATAACTAGTGACATAGCTAAGCACCATTCTATAAAGTTATAATTTACAGGAAATGCTAGCTCTTGTGTGTTATATATCTATAAAAAAGGGCAATCATTATCACTGTATACTGTAATTACATAATACTTTTATATACTACTTATCCTTTAACCATACAGTATGCACATTTAACGTACAGTAGGTAGAGTACATAGTCATTTCTTTTCAGTAATGTAATGATTAAAATGGTCAGTGGTAGTTTATTTTACAAATGGTTCCCATGTTCCAGTTTGTATCAGGTTAGGATGGTGCAGGTGACTATTTAACTTCTCTGCTGTTTACCCCAGTGGTTGCAGACCTGCTGGCAGTCAATGCTGATGGAAACATGGTGTATGATCTCTGTGAAGATGAAGCCACACGGATGTCATTGAAAGCTGTCTAACCTACAGAGGTAAGAAACTGACTGGGCGGTTTTGAAGGAAATGTCATGTGTAGCTGCTCAGAATGGAGATAACTACAGCAAGCTTTATTGGCTAACTGAGATGATAACCATAGCTAGCTTTATTAGCTAACTGAGATGATAACCATAGCAAGCTTATTGGCTAAATGAGATGATAACCATAGCTAGCTTTATGACTAAATGAGTGATAACATAGCAAGCTTATGGCTAACTGAGATGATACCATAGCTAGCTTTATTGGCTAAGTGAGATGATAACCATAGCAAGCTTTATTGGCTAACTGAGATGATAACCATAGCTAGCTTTATTGGCTAACTGAGATGATAACCTAGCTAGCTTTATTGACTAAATGGATGATAACCATAGCAAGCTTTATTGGCTAACTGAGATGATAACCATAGCTAGCTTTATTGGCTAACTGAGGTATAAACATAGCAAGCTTTATTGGCTAACTGAGATGATAACCATAGCTAGCTTTATTGACTAAATGAGATGATAACCATAGCAAGCTTTATTGGCTAACTGAGATGATAACCATAGCTAGCTTTATTGGCTAAGTGAGATGATAACCGTAGCTAGCTTTATTAGCTAACTGAGATGATAACCATAGCTAGCTTTATTGCTAACTGAGATGATAAACATAGCTAGCTTTATTGGCTAAATGAGATGATAACCATAGCTAGCTTTAGGCAACTTGAGGTGAAACCATAGCTAGCTTTATTGGCTAACTGAGATGATAACCATAGAGCTTTATTGGCTAACTGAGATGATAACCATAGCTAGCTTTATTGGCTAAGTGAGATGATACCGTAGCTAGCTTTTTGGCAACTGAGGATAACCGTAGCTAGCTTTATTGGCTAATTGAGATAAAAACCGTAGCTAGATTTTTAGCTAACTGAGATGATAACCATAGCAAACGTTATTGAAACTGGTCTTTTCTCAAAGCTGTTAAAGTTACCCTTGAAATATTTCATCCTGTTGGACCAAGATACATAAAAAATCGGTTGGTTGGCCTGGAATATCTGCTTGTGTGTACCCAAGCAGATTAATATCTTGTAGGTTCTTCACTCCTCTAAATGTTCAGATTCCTTATGATCATCATCTGTATATTTTTCATATATACTTCTCACCAGCTTATGTATAATGAGCTTTCAAACTCCACTGTATATTTTGAAAGCTTGCTATGTTTATCATCTCGGTTAACTAATTAATAAAGCCATCAATGAGCATGATGTTGGGTGCTGTTTATGACATTGGAATGAAAGTGATAAATATGCGGTGTGTGAGTTTCCATACCTAGATTTATAACACACAGTATTTTTTCATTTAACTGGGATGTAACCCGATTGTTGTTGCTGCAAGAGAGTGACCAAAAACTTCCTGTCCCCTTGCTGTTGTGAAAAATTGAGAGTTTAGTTTAGTTTAGCTAGCTAGTAAGTAACTAACTAACTAGTAACACCTGGTTTGAGCCTGTTAATATATTTGAGAGGACAATAATATGCAGAAAGTGGCACTGTCAGTGTGCAGTCAGCAATCTCTTGTATATTATTAGGATCACGCAGGAAATGATTAATTAAGCTCGTCAGGCACCTGAGTGTCACATGCTAAATGACCAGAGCACTGGTGGTGGCCGGACAGGACCTGAATCGGAAAGACAGCCAAGGAGCCATGCTGGTGAGATGTGGACTCTTAAAGGTTAAGGGATCTCGAACACATGGCCATCTGTAGCATATTGGTTCCGCACAGTCATTGTACAGATATTCACATACATGTAGTATTATCATTGTTTGTAATTGTGGTCCTTCCCATAGTTTTTTTTAATGGCCTGATGTATAATTGTGTGCTTAACAACTGCTAAAAAGTACAGGCAACTGTAATGTTAGAGCTACACAAATAAGAGATGAGCAGACCAGGACATGTGTGTGCCACTATGGGCTCAGTGTTGCTCCATGTTTGCTCCAGATTTGCCAACAGTGCATGCCAAGCACAAGGTCTTTCCCACTATTGCTGCATATTAAACTGCTAATAAAGGGGTGGCTCTCATTTAGACAAAGTGTCAGGCAGGATCCAGAATTCCCAATTTTCTAATACAGATGGTTGGGTCAGAGCTTTATGGCCAACAAGGAAATAAGGCCACAAATGCCAAGCAATGTTTGTAAGGCAATCTATTATGCTTGGGCCTTTAGTCCTGTGCAGAGATTCATCCCTGTCTACACAAGGTGCCTTCCAGAGCAAATGGCTAAAACCTATTGCTTATTAGGCACCAGGAGGTGGGAAAGTTTTAGATCTGCACCAATCGTGTTTTGTGTCATCCCCCATTTCCTCCATTCATGCAATGGCTTTAGCTGGAAAGTGAATATATATATTTAAGAACAGCCAGTGCCATGTTTTATACAGTCACAGGGCATTAAAATGATTGTAGAATCCATATTTCATCCATAACCATATTTCAGTTGATCACCCACAATTTTCGGATCAAGTGATTTTTTAGCCGAGTTTTATGGCAAAAATAAATAAAAATAGATTGAACATAATGTCAGATGCAAAATGATCGGCCTAGACAGGTTGTCGGATTCTCGTGGGAGAGTCGGATAGAAAAATTAAAAGGAATGGCTTAGAAAATGAAAAAAAAATGATATCTGTTGGGAGCCTTAGAAGCAGGATATTACCTCCAACTTGTGGTCATGATCGTGCATTGCGCATCCATCTTAACCACAAAGCCCGGGATCTCTTTAATGTGAATAAGTTACCTGCTTTTGGCCATGCGTTTCTGCAGTGCATGCCAAGGCCGAATAGAAGAGGTGACAAGCCTTGTTTCTCATCCAGCTCCATATTGGGCTTCTCGGGGTTATGCAGAGGTGGCGGAGATGCTTTTGGAGAATGGGGCCCTCGTCGATGGAACCGATTCTGACAACTGGGAACCTCTTCATGCTGCAGCCTTTGGGGCCAGGTAAGAGCCTACAGTACAAACTTATCAGCTAGGAAAAGATATAGATGTCCATATCAATGTTTATGGCTTCTTGTTCATGGACTTGCATGAAGAATTATTGTATAAATTGTATTTCTTTCAATACCAATAATTCCGTCTATTTCTAATTAACTAATCTCAGTTCCTCAAACCTTCTGCAGATCTACGTTGCAGAGAACTAGTCTCTCATGGTGCCAGCCTTAGCTCTAAAACATACCTGGATGAAACACTCTGGGTGAGTCATGTCTGTTCCTTTCCCCAAAACTCTATAGTAGAAGTGGGAGAAAACACCTTCCACCTTTTCATTGGGCCTAACATTGTCTATGGGTCTCTAACAGATCTTTGCGAGGATGAAGAAATTCGCTCTTTGCTTTTGGAGTTAAAGCCAAACACGATATCATTATGAAGTCTCAGCAGAAGAACAAATCCTCTCTAAAGCCGCAGAAGTTCCAGCACCGGGAGTCACGGGTTAGTACAAGAGACTGGTATCCATTAAGGCATCGAGGGCAGAACATAGATCTGTACAGAGGTATGTGTAAGTCTCATCGATATGATCCACTGATTAGTGAGCTATTAAAGGGGAACTGTGGTCTCCAAACAAGTTAAGTTTAAATGAAATCCCAGTTTCTACCTTTAAAACGAGCCATCAAAACCTCTCTACCTGCTCCACAGCCCAAGATATAAAGAAATAACTGACCAGAAAGTTAATGGGTGGGAGGCGACATGTGACATTCTAAGGCTCTCCTGCACAGTGTCGCACAGCCTCAGACCCCTCAGTGTGTGAGGGAGACAGGAAGTCCCTCCTCCTCTCTGTTGTGTGAAGTCCTGACAGAGTAGGTAAGGGAGTCTGAGTGGCCACGCCACCGCGAGGGGCGGGGCTTATGTACCCGTGAGTGGCGGGCTTATGTACCCGTGAGGGGGCGGGGCTTTTGCACCACGAGTGGGTGGGGCTTTTGCACCCAGAGTGGGGGGGCCAAATGGGGCTGTAAGAGAAGGGCTATGGGGGGCCTGCAACTGGAGGGACCATGGGGTCCATGATTGGGAGGGACCCGGGGGTTTGCAAAGGGAGGAAGGAAGAGGCACGGCAGATTGACTGACATGGTTTGAGAGCAGGAAGCAGGAAGTGCAGGGGACCTGGTGATGCTGTGCCAATTCACACACAAAAATGTAAATATCTTCAAAACTATGTTAAAATAAACAATGAAAATAGATTGCAAAGATTTCAGGAGAGCAATTCCTATCATAATCCTAAAGTCATTTTTGGACCACAGTTCCCCTTTAATCTGCACCAAACCCGCCAAATGATACTCTCTTATTGGTGTATTACACATTGAGGACTTTTGATTATGTAAGCACTGATTATAACTGATAAAATAGCTAAGCACTGATTATTACTGATAACATACCTATGCACTGATTATAACTGATAACATAGCTATGCACTGATTATAACTGATGACATAGCTAAGCACTGATTATAACTGATACCTGATGACATAGCTAAGCACTGATATAACTGATGACATAGCTAAGCACTGATTATAACTGATGACATAGCTAAGCACTGTTATAACTGATGACACTAGTTAAGCACTGATTATATTTGATGACATAGCAAAGCACTGATTATAACTGGTGACATAGCTAAACACTGATTATAACTGGTGACATAGCTAACACTGATTATAACTGATGACATAGCTAAGCACTGTTATAACTGATGACATAGCTAAGCACTGATTATAACTGATGACATAGCAAGCACTGATTATAACTGATGACATGTTAAGCACTGATTATAACTGATAAAATAGCTAAGCACTGATTATTACTGATAACATACCTATACACGATTATAACTGATAACAAGCTATGCACTGATTATAACTGATGCATAGCTAGCACTGATTATAACTGATGACATAGCTAAGCACTGATTTAACTGATGACATAGCTAAGCACTGATTATAACTGATGACATAGCTAAGCACTGATTTTAACTGATGACATAGCTAAGCACTGTTATAACTGATGACATAGTAAGCACTGATTATAACTGATGACATAGCTAAGCACTGATTATAACTGATGACATAGTTAAGACTGATTATATTTGATGACATAGCAAAGCACTGATTTAAACTGGTGACATAGCTAACACTGATTTAAACTGGTGACATAGCAAGCACTGATTATAACTAGTGACATAGCTAAGCACCATTCTATAAAGTTATAATTTACAGGAAATGCATAGCTCTTGTGTGTTATATATCTATAAAAAAGGGCAATGATTCATTATCACTGTAACTGTAATTAAATATACTTTTATATACTACTTTCCTTAACCATACAGTATGCACATTTAACGTACAGTAGGTAGAGTACATAGTCATTTCTTTTCAGTAATGTAATGATTAAAATGGTCAGTGGTATGTTTTATTTTACAAATGTTTCCCATGTTCCAGTTTGTATCAGGTTAGGATGTGCCAGGTGACTATTTAACTTCTTGCTGTTACCCCTAGTGGTGCGACCTGCTGGCAGTCAATGCTGATGGAAACATGGTGTATGATCTCTGTGAAGATGAAGCCACACTGGATGTCATTGAAAGCTGTCTAACCTACAGAGGTAAGAAACTGACTGGGCGGTTTTGAAGGGAAATGTCATGTTGTAGCTGCTCAGAATGGAGATAACTACAGCAAGCTTTTATGGTAACTGAGATGAAACCATAGCTAGCTTTATTAGCTAACTGAGATGATAACCATAGCAAGATTATTGGCTAAATGAGATGATAACCATAGCTAGCTTTATTGACTAAATGAGATGATAACCATAGCAAGCTTTATTGGCTAACTGAGATGATAACCATAGCTGCTTATTGGCTAAGTGAGAGATAACCATAGCAAGCTTTATTGGCTAACTGAGATGATAACCATAGCTAGCTTATTGGCTAACTGAGATGATAACCATAGCTAGCTTTATTGACTAAATGAGATGATAACCATAGCAAGCTTATTGGCTAACTGAGATGATAACCATAGCTAGCTTTATTGGCTAACTGAGGTGAACCATAGCAAGCTTTATTGGCTAACTGAGATGATAACCATAGCTAGCTTTATTGACTAAATGAGATGATAACCATAGCAAGCTTTATTGGCTAACTGGAGATGATAACCATAGCTAGCTTTATTGGCTAAGTGAGATGATAACCGTAGCTAGCTTTATTAGCTAACTGAGATGATAACCATAGCTAGCTTTATAGCTAACTGAGATGATAACCATAGCTAGCTTTATTGGCTAAATGAGATGATAACCATAGCTAGCTTTATTGGCTAACTGAGGTGATAACCATAGCTAGCTTTTGGCTAACTGAGAGATGATAACCATAGCTAGCTTTATTGGCTAACTGAGTGAACCATAGCTAGCTTATTGGCTAAGTGAGATGATAAACCGTAGCTAGCTTTATTGGCTAACTGAGATAACCGTAGCTAGCTTTATTGGCTAATTGAGATAAAAACCGTAGCTAGATTTTTTAGCTAACTGAGATGATAACCATAGCAAACGTTATTGAAACTGGTCTTTTCTCAAAGCTGTTAAGTTACCCTTGAAATATTTCATCCTGTTGGACCAAGATACATAAAAAATCGGTTGGTTGGCCTGGAATATCTGCTTGTGTGTACCCAAGCAGATTAATATCTTGTAGGTCTTCACCCTCTAAATGTTCAGATTCCTATGATCATCTTATCTGTATATTTTCTTCATATATACTTCTCACCAGTCTATGTATAATGAGCTTTCAAACTCCACTGATATTTTGAAAGCTTGCTATGTTTATCATCTCGGTTAACTAATTAATAAAGCCATCAATGAGCATGATGTTGGGTGCTGTTTATGACATTGGAATGAAAGTGATAAATATGCGAGTGTGTGAGTTTCCATACCTAGATTTATAACACACAGTATTTATCATTTAACTGGGATGTAACCCGATGTTTGTTGCTGCAAGAGAGTGACCAAAAACTTCCTGTCCCCTTGCTGTTGTGAAAAATTGAGAGTTGTAGTTTAGCTAGCTAGTAAGTAACTAACTAACTAGTAACACCTGGTTGAGAGCCTGTTAATATATTTAGAGAGACAATAATATGCAGAAAGTGGCTACTGTCAGTGTGCAGTCAGCAATCTTGTTATTATTAGGAATCACGCAGGAAATGATATAATGAAGCTCGTCAGGCACCTGAGTGTCACATGCTAAATGACATCAGAGCACTGGTGGTGGCCGGACAGGACCTGAATCGGAAAGACAGCCAAGGAGCCTGCTGGTGAGATGTGTGACTCTAAAGGTTAAGGGATCTCGAACACATGGCCATCTGTACAGCATATTGGTTCGCACAGTCATTGTACAGATTTCACATACATGTAGTTTATCATTGTTTGTAATTGTGGTCCTTCCATAGTTATTTTTAATGGCCTGATGTATAATTGTGCTTTAACAACTGCTAAAAAGTCAGGCAACAATGTAATGTTAGAGCCTACACAAATAAGAGATGGAGCAGACCAGGACATGTGTGCCACTATGGGCTCAGTGTTGCTCCATGTTTGCTCCAGATTTGCCAACAGTCATGCCAAGCACAAAGGTCTTTCCCACTATTGCTGCATATTAAACTGCTATAAAGGGGTGGCTCTCATTTAGACAAGTGTCAGGCAGGATCCAGAACTTCCCAATTTTCTAATACAGATGGTTGGGTCAGAGCTTTATGGCCAACAAGGAAATAAGGCCACAAATGCCAAGCAATTGTTTGTAAGGCAATCTATTATGCTGGGCCTTTAGTCCTGTGCAGAGATTCATCCCTGTCTACACAAGGTGCCTTCCAGAGCAAATGGCTAAAACCTATTGCTTAGTTAGGCACAGGAGGTGGGAAAGTTTAGATCTGCACCAATCGTGTTTTGCTGTCATCCCCCATTTCCTCATTCATGCAATGGTTTAGCTGGAAAGTGAATATTATATTTAAGAACAGCCAGTGCCATGTTTTATACAGTCACAGGGCATTAAAATGTATGTAGAATCCATATTTCATCCATAACCATATTTCAGTTGATCACCCACAATTTTCGGATCAAGTGATATTTTTTAGCCGAGTTTTATGGCAAAATAATAAAAATAGATTGAACATAATGTCAGATGCAAAATGATCGGCCTAGACGGTTGGCGATTCTCGTGGGAGAGTCGGATAGAAAAATTAAAAGGAATGGCTTAGAAAATGAAAAAAAATGATATCCGTTGGGAGCCTTTAGAAGCAGGATATTACCTCCACCTTGTGGTCATGACGTGCATTGCGCATCCATCTTAACCAAAAAGCCCGGGATCTCTTTAATGCTGAATAAGTTACCTGCTTTTGGCCATGCGTTTCTGCAGTGCATGCCAAGGCCATGAATAGAAGAGGTGAAAGCCTTGTCTTCTCATCCCAGCTCCATATTGCGGCTTTCGGGGTTATGCAGAGGTGGCGGAGATGCTTTTGGAGAATGGGGCCCTCGTCGATGGAACCGATTCTGACAAATGGGAAACTCTTCATGCTGCAGCCTTTTGGGGCCAGGTAAGAGCCTACAGTAACATTATCAGCTAGGAAAAGATATAGATGTCCATATCAATGTTTATGGCTTCTTGTTCATGGACTTGCATGAAGATTATTTGTATAAATTGTATTTCTTTCAATACCAATAATTCCGTCTATTTCTAATTAACTAATCTCAGTTCCTCAAACCTTCTGCAGATCTACGTTGCAGAGATACTAGTCTCTCATGGTGCCAGCCTTAGCTCTAAAACATACCTGGATGAAACACCTCTGGGTGAGTCATGTCTGTTCCTTTCCCCAAAACTCTATAGTAGAAGGGGGAGAAAACACCTTACCTTTTCATTGGCCTAACCATTGTCTATGGGTCTCTAACAGATCTTTGGAGGATGAAGAAATTGCTCTTTGCTTTTGGAGTTAAGCACAAACACGATATCATTATGAAGTCTCAGCAGAAGAACAAATCCTCTCTAAGCCGCGCAGAAGTTCCAGCACCGGGGAGTCAGGGTTAGTACACGAGACTGGTTATCCATTAAGGCATCGAGGGGCAGAACATAGATCTGTACAGAGGTATGTGTAAGTCATCAGATATGATCCACTGATTAGTGAGCTATTAAAGGGGACTGTGGTCTCCAAAAAGTTAAGTTTAAATGAAATCCCAGTTTCATACCTTTAAAACGAGCCATAAACCACTCTCTACCTGTCCACAGCCCAAGATATAAAGAAATAACTGACCAGAAAGTTAATGGGTGGGAGGGGCTGACATGTGACAATTCCTAAGGCTTCTCCTGCACAGTGTCGCACAGCCTCAGACTCCCTCAGTGTGTGAGGAGACAGGAAGTCCCTCCTCCTCTCTGTTGTGTGAAGTCCTGACAGAGTAGGTAAGGGAGTCTGAGTGGCCCACGCCACGGAGTGGGCGGGGTTATGTACCGTGAGTGGGCGGGGCTTATGTACCCGTGAGTGGGCGGGGGCTTTTGCACCACGAGTGGGTGGGGCTTTTGCACCCACGAGTGGGCGGGGCACATGGGGCGTAAGAGAATGGGCTATGGGGGGCCTGCAACTGGAGGGACCATGGGGTCCATGATTGGAGGGACCAGGGGGTTTGCAAAGGGGAGGAAGAGGCACGGCCGATTGACTGACATGGTTTGAGAGCAGGAAGCAGGAAGTGCAGGGGACCTGGTGATGCTGCTGCCATATCACACACAAAAATGTAAATATCTTCAAAACTATGTAAAATAAACAATGAAAATAGAGCATGCAAGATTTCAGGAGAGCAATTCCTATCAATTTACAAAGTCATTTTTGGACCACAGTTCCCCTTTAATCTGCACCAAACCAGCCAAATGATACTCTCTATTGGTGTATTACAACATTGAGTTTTGATTCACTGCTACTGTACTTGTGTTTAAGACTTGCTCCATCCCAGAATGTACACTGGGCATAGAAACTTCATGATCTCCGCAGTCTGGCCTACACTGTGTATTCATTGGATACCTTTTTATCCCATCACCCCTCTCTCATCCAGTAAGGTTGTGCGTCGAGCCAGCTTGTCAGAGCGAACCAGTCTGTACAGAAGGGAGTACGAGAAGGAAGCTGTGGTGTGGCAATGTTTAGTGTCTGCAGGGGACATGACGACTCGCGTGATGAGGATGACAGCAGCCCAGAAATGCAGCAGGTATGAGCAATATCCATGTGGGCTAAAATGTTAGGCTGTGAAATGATAAGCCTCATACACACGTGCAGGGGCCATACTTGACGTGTGCCATGTATGGGCACTTCGTTGGCCGAAACGGACATTCAGTTGGGGATAGTTGACAAACCGGCCAGGCTGATCTCCAACCAACGTCCAACCTACATGGCATGATTATCGACAGAAGCAGCCGTGCATACACATTGTGCGTTGTGGTTGGCCCCTGCGATCGCACGTATGTATGAGGCTTTTTGTTGGTTCTGTTGCTGTAGGTAGGCCTACACAGTATTCTTGCATTGTGCTTGTTGCCGGAAGTAGGCCTATAAAGAAAAACTATAGAGCAGAGTATGCGGGACAGGTAAATACTTTACCTCTTAATATCGTTTCTGTGAGAAACACCAGAACGAAGAAAATCACTTCAGTGCTTCAGCACTATCTTTAAAACAGGAAAGTCCAGGGCACGAACCTGGGAGTGAAAACTGTATTTACTAATGCTCCTCAAGGAAGGTAGTAGGTAGGAATAATCAATGCAATTATGCAGTGTAGTTATCCTTTAAAAAGGAGAGTGTTACCCTAAACATTTCTGAATAAATATAGAAGTTGACTGGTTCTATAATAAATGGGTTCCAGGACCCATTAATTACATATGGGGAAATTCTGTAAACAACCTAAAAGGAATGTCCACCCCAAACTAAAATTTAACCCGCTACTGGCCCCACTGTGAAGTTAAAAATAATCCTTACCTTACATCCCTGCTCTTATGGTTCTCTTGCATGTCTCTTGTATGTCCAAAGTCAGAAAACTGAAGAGTAGGAGGAGTCTTCCTGTCCGAAAGGTTTGTGCCTCCTCCTTGTCCTCTGAGAGGACAGTGGCATGCACAAGGAGCCCTCCGGACAGAAATATCTGCTGGTGTGGACTGGTTGGGGCAAATTAACAGCACAAGCAAATGTTGCACCTCTATTAAATTAGCCAGATTTTCAGCTGTGAAGAAAAATTACTGGTAAATTGCTTTCTCTGTGGTTTAAAAACTACTGCGGTATTGTGTATCCAAACGTGTCTATCCAATCAATATTCCCTCTAATATCAGATACAGGTCTCCATTCTATACAATGAAAACAACATGTACCAGCTCTCCAATCCGGCTGATACACAGTAATTCATTTATCCTGTGACCAACCAATTTGAACAGAAAGACATGACCTAGTTCAGGCTCTGGGATCTAATTCCTGGTACATTTTTTTAGGTCAGCTAGTTCAATATCAGCGTGGGAGAGATGGATATTTTGGTCTGTTTAGCCTTGGGGAGTTTAGGAATTACCTCTAGTTATTCCAGAATATATATCCTCAAGCTTCAAAATCTCTTGCTATTTTTTAAAACATAAATATTGTTATATTCTAAATATTTTGTTATTGGGCACATGTGATCTGCACCAATGCATTTGCCAAGAAGGCAATTTCTTAAACTCTATCTGAATGGTCCAGCCCCTGTTTGCAAGCTTCGGCAATCCAAAGGGGCCGATCAAAGCGCTGCAGGAGCAAGGGGCTGTAGGTAGATTTGGCTTCTTTTTTATTTTAATATAGCGGTTGGGGGTGGGAAGGGAACATTAAAAGTTTATTAAGGGTGGAGATACCCTTTAGGTTCAACAAGTAATGCTTTTCTGTGTTTCCACACAGCGAGACTCACTGGATTCCAAACAAGTACTGGGCCACTTGATACATATTCAGATCCTCAGTTCCGGAATGGTTTCTGTCCCCCTCTTTCTGCTTATTACTGCCCCTCACCACTGCCTGATATATCAGTGCAACACCACTTACAAATGGTACCACCAGTCACTCCTGCCCGTTACACACAGAGACATCAGTGGAACAGTATCCTGGACCCAACACCCTGACGCTGTCCGAGTTGAAAAGGCAAAGGGTAGTAGCAGCCAAACAGAGCCGGCATACGCTAAAAAGCAATGGGACTAACACAGACTTAGAATGAAAGAATGGATTTCAATGACCTTGAAACTCCTCTGGTGCCCCAACGGAAACACTATTTTCTACACCCCTTGCAGCGGGGATCCACCTATATTGAGGTTAAAGTCTCCAATAAAGAAGAGGACGAGACCAGAATTCTTCATTGCTGCCGGATTTCTAAACCTGAGGCCCAGGTTCCTGCCTCTCAAGGGGAACAACAATAAAAAAAAAATAATTAACTCGCAATGAATGTTTAGTAAATACATGAACAAATATGTTATTTTTGCTGGTTTGCACGTGTTACTCATGATGTGGGTCACAGACCATCATTGGGAGTCTCTCGAGGGAGAAAAGACTTAGAAAGTCAGTTTGTGCTCAGCCATCGATTCCCTAGTATAACTAATTAGCGAATTAGAATCAGTTAAAATGATATAAAAAGTCGAGAGGGTGATTAAAAAAGTCGAGAGGGTTGTAACAATTAAAGGTTAAAAAGATTTTTAAATCGTTAGAACACAATAAGAAAACAACTTTTTGAAAAACATTTTAAAGGTGAACGAAAGAAAATTTAAATTAAGTTGAAATGATTTTGTAATTCAATGTTAAAGGAAAAGTTCACTGCAATAGTGAACTATTCCTTTTCTACTTTGATTGAAGCCAGGGAGGTTAAGGAGCTATTCCCTACCTCCCGTTCTTCAATCAATGTTAGATAGCCAGGAACGAAGCTCAGGAAATCTTACCTTTCACAAGATCCAGCGGGGCCGCTCTGACAGTTCCCGACCGCTTCCTGCTTCTGTTCTGCTATAGCGCGAATTATCGAGCATACGCAGTATAGCGTAACAGAAGCAGGAAGCAGTCGGGCCCCACTGGATCGGTGTGAAGGTAGATTTTCTGAAGTTCGTTCCTGGCTATCCAAACTTGATTGAAGAACGGGAGGTAGGGGATAGCTCCTTAACCCTCCTGGGCTTCACAATGTAGAAAGGAATAGTTAACTATTGTAGTGAACTGTTCCTTTAACATTGCTGTGTCTTTCACCTTCCAAATCAACAGCATGTATTTAATTCTGAAAGTTTCTGTCTTTTCCTGAGTTTTGTAGCCTTCCTACCAGGGGGTGTCCTGGACACTTTTTTTGTACTGGCTGATCTCTTTGTGACCTTTATGTAAGAATGTCTGAGCAGTGAGAAAACCATTTGTTTACTCCCTGTATAAGTCCATACAGGGGGATTTATATTTAAGCTTTATTTACTCTTTAACCATTCACTAGAACATTCCCTTCTAGAAGACCTTTAAGGGCCAGTTCACACTAGACCCGTAACGTCCATTTCCAAATAGTCTAACCAAGCCAGTGTGCCGCCTGAATGCAACTTGCGGCCACAATAGTGACCGGCCTCTTAGTGTGACATGATAAGACCCAATCCCCGCTATAGCCCAGCTAACTCCATTTTCAGGGACTGCAACTTTTTCTCATAGGAATGCATGTGGTCTTACATCATAGGCAACCTACATCTTATAAAGGTAAAGGAAGCAGCCGCCTCATGTCGTTTCATTTCCTGTTTAGTGGCTTTTCTCATGACTTTTTAAACACCAGCTTTAAGATCATTCAAGTTACGCCGAGAGGTTAGAACGCTAACTCTTTATTAAAGGGGGAACTGTGGTTTCCAAATATTTGGTTTTTAAATGGAAGGACATGCTCCTACCTTTAAAAGAGACATTAACCACCTCTCTAGTGCTGCACAGCCCCAAAGATATGAAGAAATCACTTTATGGAAAGTAGGGGGTGGGAGGTTAGATTCTGCGGGTCAACAATATTCATTCAAAACACGTTAGGGTTTTAAATGAAAGCCTGCAGTATTTCCTTTACACTGAGCCAACAATCACATCTCAAGCTGGAGCCTGTGAGGACATTCATGGGTGAATGTTCAAAATTCCTGCTTACCAGTAGGTTGAGTGACATCACTTACCTCTGCTAGCCCCTCGACCCAGGGGAGGACGATGCTCAGTAAAGGATTAAGCTGGGGGGAAAACAGGAAGTACATGGGGAAAAATTGACAGTTGAGAAGGGGAACCTATTAATGCAGACAGGCTGGTCACATGGCTAAAAACAGGAAGTGTTCAAGCAGGAAGTAATATTGCTTAACCTTCCAGCAATAAACTTCTCACAAATTTTATCTCGAGATGTGATTAGGTTTTATTTTGAAGGTATGACAGAAGGCTTTTTAATAATATTACTAAGTTGGAAGAGAATTGAGGACCACTTAGTTAAAGGGCATGGTCACCCCTCCAAAAAAAAAAAAAATAGATTAGAGATGGGATCCGGGTCCCATCCCCTGGTTCCAAAATCCGAAAGTTCCTTCTGAAACCAGACAGATCATTCGGATTTCAGGACTCGTAGCCTAGTTTCATAATTACCGAACGTTTCAGGGTTATCGTAAATAGCTTGAACGTTCGGTAATCCTTGACCATACGCTCTGAACCTCGAAATTAGTTTCCGATCGTATTTGAGGATATCGAATGTTCAAGGCTATTCTTGAAAATAGCCTCGAACATTGGATAATATCGAAAATGGGCTCCGAAAGTCCCGAAAGTATGTTCCATTTCGGATTTTCCAGAGATCCTTAAATCTGAAAACGAACTTTCCAGTTTCGGCCCATCTATTATAGATAAGTCACTCCCGAGCTAACAGATGTAGGACTAACCTGGACTAACCTCTGCCTCTTAAAGGTTCACGGCTTTCTCCAAGCTCTCTGAACTGGTGACAAGCTGGCACATGATCAAAGTTCTACCTTCTAAAAGCAATTCTCTTATTGTTCTAGGAGGGCATGTAGGATTGGGCAAATCCCAGAAAGATGCACTAAGAGCCACTTTCACTACCAAACCGTCCTTAGGAGTAGCGCTTAACAATCTAATAATATTAGTTTGCCTTTAAGACTAGTTTTGCAGAAGCTGTCAGTTGTGCTAAACCTACTACACAGCTGCCTTATGGTGGCATTAAAGTCCCACAATGGAATTGCACCAATTTTACATTGGAGATGCAATTGCACAAGAAGTGATAGCAGCTCTAAAAGTGTCTCTCAATGTCACCTGACCTGGATGGGTACAGTGTTCAACACAAGGTAGTAAATGATCTCTAGAGAGTTAAATTAACACTTAAGGTCCCAGACAAACTTGCTGGAACAAAATATTTCAAATCTTGGTAGTACAGGTTAACGATCCCCAACCCCAATGGAACAGGGATATTGACCCTCACTCTACCACAAGTGAAGGTCAGTGAGATGGATTGGTTGCTCTCCGTTCACAGAATGACAGAGTTAAAGGGTCACTAGGCCACAAGGACGTCTGGTATTTCTGGACCAATAAACCTTGGCAGAGTTTGTAAAGCAGTTTGGAACCGGAATTGGTGGGTTGAGGACCAGATCTTAGCAAGGGAGGAGGTGTGGGCTGGGTTTGCCATCGCTGTGTCACACATTAAACCTTCATGTAGGGGTACAATGACTTTCTAGAAAAGAATACTTTGCAGGCTAGTGGGATACACTGAATATCAATATGGCAGCCATCTAGACAAGGCAATGGAAAGGGGGCGTAGATAATGAGAGGTGCAAAAGTTTGCCTGTGCTATCATTTACACCCAACCAATTATTGTAAGCATTTTACTGGTCTACTGGAGTTAAAAGACATCTGATTGGTTGCTGCAGATTCATTACATAATTACATCTTATTATAGGCCCCTAATAATGTATATAAAAGAATGTGTATGTTTATACTAGCACTTTGTTCTTTCAAGCACCCTCCCTTCTGAGACCAGGGGGATCTCCGCGCTAATAATCTCAGCGGTTTGCTTTTAAACCTGCAAGCTCATCATGTTAGTCAAAGACTACGCTGCTATTTTATTGCAGTGATATATTTCCCCACATCGATTGGTTTTATTGTGACAAGATGAGATAAGCTTTACAGTGAGTTTGTCAAATCATTTCATTTGACACCAATTGAAATGAAACACACAGGGAGATGCAGTATGTGGGGGTTTGGGGGGTAAAATATAATAAAGTGTGGGGTTAACTCCATTTTTCTAGGGCCTGCACTGTTTTCCTGAAACGCCCCAAGCAAATACGGTATATAATGGCCCATGTTTATAAACCGGTATGGCAAGGTTTGTGAACATTGGTAAATCTACTTTTAAGTTATATTCCAACGGGACTGAGCTCCCACCCCTCGTAAATCTACCAACGTTTTCCAGAATACCAGGCGGTAATAAAACTACTGCAGTAGTATTCTTGGCCGATCGTCAATTTACGATTCGCTAACGGACATTTATATCGCCGATTACCTAAAAGCGATACCACCCCTTTATTAATATGGTCCTTTGTATTTAAGACAGCGTAACCTTCTGCGCTCCTTACCGGACTCGTTACCACGATGCAGTTACACTAAGTTAGCAATGCATCGCTGGGAAACCCATGGAAGAGTGCGGAAGTATTACATCGCCCTGGCATTGTTTAAAATCGTGTGCAAATAAAATACTTTCCCTTAAAAGGTGGGCATACACGGAATCGATATTCTAAACCGATAAATTCAATTGAATGGATAAGATTATCAATGACACTTTTTGGGGTTTTCGGTCTGATCGGCAGGATGGAAAGAAAATTTCCATCGACCCCCCCCCCCCCCCCCCATCTACCAGAACCAGACCTAGTTTTCAAGCTGAAATCTACGGAAGATCGCCGGCGCAAGGTAGGGATATTCGATAGGTTCTTCCGATCGGATTTTCAATCGTTTCGAACTATCGCAGATCTGATTGGAAGAATGTTGGACCGTGTTGCCCAAGAGATGGAAAACAGCAGTATTGTTGAATCTGAAGCCAAGAATAGCCAACCATGTAATAAAACATTTTAGTGCCAGGATAAAATGTCATTTTCTTTTTAGAAAAGTCATAAAAAAGTAAATATCAAGGCAAAGTTCAGAAGACCTTTTTATTATTATGTTTTAAGGCTGGGTCTTAGCCTTAATGTGACCTTTTCCTGGTGCATTTTACAAGATATTCTCTCTTTGCCCCCTGCAGTTCTTTCTCTTCTCAGAACAATGCAAAACCCAACCTTAGCAATGAAGATGGCCTGACGGCCCTGCACCAGGTAAAAACATGTTACTGTGGATTTCATCCATTGTCTTTGGTGCCAGGAGAGGGTTAACAGGCTCTAGTCTTTGCAGTGGGGAAAGAAATTCAGAGCCGGCACATTCCTCCTCACCCACACTGCTCTGCTCATGAGACAAAGGATCTAAGTGCTACCAAGTCGCAGTGTAGCCTTGTACCCCCCTACTCCCTGAGCTAGTCGCTGTGTGTGATGTGCCAGCCTAGCAGATGTGCAGGAGATTCTGCAATGCACTGTGGGAACATTGACAGTGAATAGAACGACACATTATTATTTCTTAAGTGACATAACACCTCTCCCCCGTACCTTACACTGTCTGCTGGCAGGGGACAAACAGGCATTGCTTTAGTTCAGCCTTACCTATCTGTCAGCAGCATTGTCTCTGGTGATTCCTTTGTCACATTGTATCACCCAATGTGTCCCTTATCACATCTCTGTGTCACACAGCCTGTTTTCCATTTGTCACTGGCACTGGCAGTCTCTGTCATTTTGCCCGTCCTCTCTGTGTTGCTGTCGCTCTGTCTCTGTCAAACATTGTTATCTCTTGTTACACAGCAAGTACCTTCTATGTCTGTATGTGGCAAATCATTCTCTCTGCATCACTGTACATGGCACCACAACCGTCCTACTGCATCACTGTATCTATGACACACACCTGTCCTACTGCATCACTGTACCATGGCACCACAACGCCTCTCTGCATCAATGTACCAAGACACACAACCTGTCCTCACTGCATCACTGTACCAATGGACACAACCGTCCCACGCATCACTGTACCAATGGCACACAACCTGTCTCACTGCATCAGTACACAATGGTACACAAAACCTGTCTCTCTGCATCAATTACCAATGGCACAACAACCGTCTCACTGCATCACTGTACCAATGGCACACGAACCTGTCCTCACTGCATCACTGTACCAATGACACACGACCTGTCCTCTCTGCATCAATGTACACAATGACACACGACACCTGTCCTCTCTGCATCAATGTACCAATGGCACACAACCTGTCCTCACTGCATCACTGTACCAATGGCACACAACCTGTCCTCACTGATCAATGTACCAATGACACACAAACTGTCCTCACTGCATCACTGTACCAATGGCACACGACCTGTCCTCATGCATCACTCTACCAATGGCCCACAAACTGTCCTCACTGCATCACTGTACTAATGGCACACAACCTGTCCTCACTGCATCACTGTACCAATGACACATGACCTGTCCTCTCTGCATCAATATACCAATGGCACACAACCTGTCCTCACTGCATCACTGTATCCAATGGCACACAACCTGTCTCACTGCATCACTGTACCAATGACACACGACCTGTCCTTCTGCATCAATGTACCAATGGCACACAACCTGTCCTCACGCATCACTGTACCAATGGCACACGACCTGTCCCACTGCATCACTGTACCAATGGTACACGACCTGTCTCTCTGCATCAATATACCAATGGCACACAACCTGTCCTCACTGCATCACTGTACCAATGGCACACGACCTGTCCTCATTGCATCACTGTACCAATGACACACGACCTGTCCTCACTGCATCACTGTACCAATGGCACTCGACCTGTCCTCATTGGATCACTATACCAATGACACACGACCTGTCCTCTCTGCATCATGTACCAATGGCACACAACCTGTCCTCACTGCATCACTGTACTAATGGCACACAACCTGTCCTCACTGCATCACTGTACCAATGAACATGACCTGTCCTCTCTGCATCAATGTAACAATGAACAAACCGTCCTCACTGCATCACTGTACCAATGGCACACAACCTGTCCTCACTGCATCACTGTACCAATGGCACACAACGTCCTCACTGCATCACTGTACCAATGGCACACAACCTGTCCTCACTGCATCACTGTACCACATGGCACACAACCTTGCCTCATGCATCACTGTACCAATGGCACAAACCTGTCCTCACTGCATCACTGTACCAATGGCACACAACCTGTCCTACGCATCACTGTACCAAGACACATGACCTGTCCTCACTGCATCACTGTACCAATGACACACAACTGTCCTCACTGCATCACTGTACCAATGACACACAACCTGTCCTCACTGCATCATGTACCAATGGCACACGACCTGTCCTCATGCATCACTGTACCAATGGTACACAACCTCTCCTCTCTGCACATGTACCTATGGCACACAATCTGTCCTCTCTGCATCACTGTACCAATGGTACACGACCTGTCCTCACTGCATCCACTTTACCAATGGCACAACGACCTGTCCTCATTGCATCTCTGTACCAATGACACAACCTGTCCTCTCTGCATCACTGTACCAATGGCACATGAACTGTCCTTACTGCATCACTACCAATGACACACAACCGTCCTCACTGCATCTCTGTACCAATGGCACATGACCTGTCCTCTGCATCACTCTACCAATGGTACACAGCCTGTCCTCACTGCATCACTGTACCAATGACACACAACCTGTCCTCACTGCATCACTGTACCAATGGCACACGACCTGTCCTCATTGCATCACTGTACCAATGGTACACAACCTCTCCTCTCTGCATCACTGTACCTATGGCACACAATCTGTCCTCTCGCATCACATGTACCAATGGTACACAAACCTGTCCTCACTGCATCTCTGTACCAATGGCACAGACTGTCCTCTGCATCACTCTACCAATGGTACACAGCTGTCGTCACTGCATCACTGTACCAATGACACACAAACCTGTCTTCACTGCATCACTGTACCAATGACACACAACCTGTCTTCACTGCATCACTGTACCAATGGTACATGACCTGTGCTCACAGTATCACTGTACCAATGGTACATGACCTGTTCTCACTGTATCACTGTACCAATGGCACATGACCTGTGATACCTGTACCATTGGCATATGACCGTCTCACTGCATCACTGTATCAATGGCACATGACTGTGCTCACTGTACCAATGGCACATGACCTGTCCTCACTGCATCACTCTACCAATGGCACATGACCTGTCCTCTGCATCACTCTACCAATGTACACAACCTGTCCTCACGTATCATGTACCAATGGCACAGACCTGTGCTCACTGTATCACTGTACCAATGGCACATGACCTGTCCTCACTGCATCACTCACCAATGGGACATGACCTGTCCTCTCTGCATCACTGTACCAATGGTACACAACCTGTCCTCACTGCATCATGTACTATTGGCACATGACCTATCCCCACTGCATCACTGTACCAATGGCACACAACCTGTCCTCACGGCATCACTGTACTAATGGTACATGACCTGTCCTCACTGCATCACTGTACCAATGGCACACAACCTGTCTCACTGCATCATTGTACCAATGGTACATGACCTGTCCTCTCTGCATCACTGTACCAATGGTACACAACCTGTCCTCACTGCATCACTCTACCAATGGTACACGACTGCATCACTGTACCAATGGCACACGACCTGTCCTCACTGCTTCACTCTACCAATGGCACACAACCGTCCTTACTGAATCACTGTACCAATGGCACAGACCTGTCCTCACTGCATCACTGTAACAATGGCACACAACCTGTCCTCACTGCATCACTCTACCAATGGTACACGAACTGTCCTCACTGCATCACTGTACCAATGGCACACGACCTGTCCTCACTGCATCACTGTAACAATGGCACACAACCTGTCCTCACTGCATCACTGTAAACAATGGCACACGCTGTCCTCACTGATCAATGTAACAGGCACACGACCTGTCCTCACTGCATCACTGTACCAATGGCACACAACCTGTCCTCACTGCAATCACTCTACCAATGGTACACGACCTGTCCTCACTGCACACTCTACCAATGGCACACGACCTGTCCTCACTGCATCACTCTACCAATGGTACACGACCTGTCCTCACTGCATCACTCTACCAATGGCACACGACCTGTCCTCACTGCATCACTCTACCAATGGTACACGACCTGTCCTCACTGCATCACTGTACCAATGACACCAACCTGTCCTCACTGCATCACTCTACCAATGGTACATGACCTGTCCTCACTGCATCACTGTACCAATGGCACACAACCTGTCCTCACTGCATCACTGTACCAATGGTACACGACCTGTCCTCACTGCATCACTGTACCAATGGCACACAACCTGTCCTCTCTGTGTTGCTCTCAGCCTGCCTGCCCTCTCTGTCACTGCCTCCTATATCACATTTTTCTATTGTTTTCTATAGTGCTGCATTGATAACTTTGAGGATCTGCTGAAGTTGCTCCTATCACATGGAGCCGATGTTAATGTCACAGACAATGAACTGTGGACTCCTCTCCATGCTGCCGCCACTTGTGTCACACTAACCTTGTTCGCATTCTAATCCAGCAGTGAGTACAGGCACAGAGCCCTCTCTACTATGTCTTTACTATATGTAGACATTTTACATAATGCTTGATTCAATTAGGCATGGGGCACTGATGACATAGATAAGCACTGTTATAACTGACTACTTACATAAGCACTGATTATAACTGATAAAATAGCTAAGCACTGATTATTACTGATAACATACTATGACTGATTATAACTGATAACATAGCTAGCACTGATTATAAACTGATGACATAGCTAAGCACTGATTATAACTGAGAAATAGCTAAGCACTGATTATAACTGATGACACAGCTAAAACACTGATTATAAACTGATGACATAGCTAAGCAATGATTATAACTGATGACATAGCTAAGCACTGATATAACATGATGACAGCTAAGCACTGATTATAACTGATGACATAGCTAGCACTGATTAAATGATGACATAGTAAGCATGATTATATTTGATGACATAGCAAAGCACTGATTATAACTGGTGACATAGCTAAAACTGATTATAACTGGTGACATAGCTAAACACGATATAACTGATGACATAGCTAAGCACTGTTATAACTGATGACATAGCTAAGCACTGATTATAACTGATGACATAGCTAAGCACTGATTATAACTGATGACATAGTTAAGCACTGATTAAACTGATAAAATAGCTAAGCACTGATTATTACTGATAACATACCTATACACTGATTTAAACTGATAACATAGCTATGCACTGATTATAACTGATGACATAGCTAAGCACTGATTATAACTGATGACATAGCTAAGCACTGATTATAACTGATGACATAGCTAAGCACTGATTATAACTGGTGACATAGCTAAGCAATGATTATAACTGATGACATAGCTAAGCACTGTTTACTGATGACCTAGCTAAGCACTGATTATAACTGATGACATAGCTAAGCACTGATTATAACTGATGACATAGTTAAGCACTGATTATTTGATGACATAGCAAAGCACTGATTATAACTGGTGACATAGCTAAACACTGATTATAACTGGTGACATAGCTAAGCACTGATTATAACTAGTGACATAGCTAAGCACCATTCTATAAAGTTATAATTTACAGGAAATGCTAGCTCTTGTGTGTTATATATCTATAAAAAAGGGCAATCATTATCACTGTATACTGTAATTACATAATACTTTTATATACTACTTATCCTTTAACCATACAGTATGCACATTTAACGTACAGTAGGTAGAGTACATAGTCATTTCTTTTCAGTAATGTAATGATTAAAATGGTCAGTGGTAGTTTATTTTACAAATGTTCCCATGTTCCAGTTTGTATCAGGTTAGGATGGTGCAGGTGACATTTAACTTCTCTGCTTTTACCCCATAGGTGCAGACCTGCTGGCAGTCAATGCTGATGAAACATGGGTATGATCTCTGTGAAGATGAAGCCACACGGATGTCATTGAAAGCTGTCTAACCTACAGAGGTAAGAAACTGACTGGGCGGTTTTGAAGGAAATGTCATGTGTAGCTGCTCAGAATGGAGATAACTCAGCAAGCTTTATTGGCTAACTGAGATGATAACCATAGCTAGCTTTATTAGCTAACTGAGATGATAACCATAGCAAGCTTATTGGCTAAATGAGATGATAACCATAGCTAGCTTTATTGACTAAATGAGTGATAACATAGCAAGCTTATTGGCTAACTGAGATGATAACCATAGCTAGCTTTATTGGCTAAGTGAGATGATAACCATAGCAAGCTTTATTGGCTAACTGAGATGATAACCATAGCTAGCTTTATTGGCTAACTGAGATGATAACCTAAGCTAGCTTTATTGACTAAAGAATGATAACCATAGCAAGCTTTATTGGCTAACTGAGATGATAACCATAGCTAGCTTTATTGGCTAACTGAGGATAAACCATAGCAAGCTTTATGGCTAACTGAGATGATAACCATAGCTAGCTTTATTGACTAAATGAGATGATAACCATAGCAGCTTTATTGGCTACTGAGATGATAACCATAGCTAGCTTATTGGCTAAGTGAGATGATAACCGTAGCTAGCTTTATTAGCTAACTGAGATGATAACCATAGCTAGCTTTATTGCTAACTGAGATGATAAACATAGCTAGCTTTATTGGCTAATGAGATGATAACCATAGCTAGCTTAGGCTAAACTGGGTGAGGGTGATGATAACCATAGCTAGCTTTATTGGCTAACTGAGATGATAACCATAGCTAGCTTTATTGGCTAACTGAGATGATAACCATAGCTAGCTTTATTGGCTAAGTGAGATGATAACCGTAGCTAGCTTTATTGGCTAACTGAGATAACCGTAGCTAGCTTTATTGGCTAATTGAGATAAAAACCGTAGCTAGATTTTTTAGCTAACTGAGATGATAACCATAGCAAACGTTATTGAAACTGGTCTTTTCTCAAAGCTGTTAAAGTTACCCTTGAAATATTTCATCCTGTTGGACCAAGATACATAAAAATCGGTTGGTTGGCCTGGAATATCTGCTTGTGTGTACCCAAGCAGATTAATATCTTGTAGGTCTTTCACTCCTCTAAATGTTCAGATTCCTTATGATCATCTTATCTGTATATTTTCTTCATATATACTTCTCACCAGCTTATGTATAATGAGCTTTCAAACTCCACTGTATATTTTGAAAGCTTGCTATGTTTATCATCTCGGTTAACTAATTAATAAAGCCATCAATGAGCATGATGTTGGGTGCTGTTTATGACATTGGAATGAAAGTGATAAATATGCGAGTGTGTGAGTTTCCATACCTAGATTTATAACACACAGTATTTTATTCATTTAACTGGGATGTAACCCGATGTTTGTTGCTGCAAGAGAGTGACCAAAAACTTCCTGTCCCCTTGCTGTTGTGAAAAATTGAGAGTTGTAGTTTAGCTAGCTAGTAAGTAACTAACTAACTAGTAACACCTGGTTGAGAGCCTGTTAATATATTTAGAGAGACAATAATATGCAGAAAGTGGCTACTGTCAGTGTGCAGTCAGCAATCTCTTGTATATTATTAGGAATCACGCAGGAAATGATTAATGAAGCTCGTCAGGCACCTGAGTGTCACATGCTAAATGACATCAGAGCACTGGTGGTGGCCGGACAGGACCTGAATCGGAAAGACAGCCAAGGAGCCATGCTGGTGAGATGTGTGACTCTAAAGGTTAAGGGATCTCGAACACATGGCCATCTGTACAGCATATTGGTTCCGCACAGTCATTGTACAGATATTCACATACAT
This sequence comes from Hymenochirus boettgeri, assembly GCA_019447015.1. NCBI lineage: Eukaryota > Metazoa > Chordata > Amphibia > Anura > Pipidae > Hymenochirus > Hymenochirus boettgeri. The sequence continues at coordinate 49,998 of JAACNH010000616.1, read as the reverse complement.
GTAGTATTATCATTGTTTGTAATTGTGGTCCTTCCCATAGTTATTTTTTAATGGCCTGATGTATAATTGTGCTCTTAACAACTGCTAAAAAGTACAGGCAACAATGTAATGTTAGAGCTACACAAATAAGAGATGGAGCAGACCAGGACATGTGTGTGCCACTATGGGCTCAGTGTTTGCTCCATTGTTTGCTCCAGATTTGCCAACAGTGCATGCCAAGCACAAAGGTCTTTCCCACTATTGCTGCATATTAAACTGCTAATAAAGGGGTGGCTCTCATTTAGACAAAGTGTCAGGCAGGATCCAGAACTTCCCAATTTTCTAATACAGATGGTTGGGTCAGAGCTTTATGGGCTAACAAGGAAATAAGGCCACAAATGCCAAGCAATTGTTTGTAAGGCAATCTATTATGCTTGGGCCTTTAGTCCTGTGCAGAGATTCATCCCTGTCTACACAAGGTGCCTTCCAGAGCAAATGGCTAAAACCTATTGCTTAGTTAGGCACCAGGAGGTGGGAAAGTTTTAGATCTGCACCAATCGTGTTTTGCTGTCATCCCCCATTTCCTCCATTCATGCAATGGCTTTAGCTGGAAAGTGAATATATATATTTAAGAACAGCCAGTGCCATGTTTTATACAGTCACAGGGCATTAAAATGATGTAGAATCCATATTTCATCCATAACCATATTTCAGTTGATCACCCACAATTTTCGGATCAAGTGATATTTTTTAGCCGAGTTTTATGGCAAAAATAAATAAAAATAGATTGAACATAATGTCAGATGCAAAATGATCGGCCTAGACGGTTGTCGGATTCTCGTGGGAGAGTCGGATAGAAAAATTAAAAGGAATGGCTTTAGAAAATGAAAAAAAATGATATCTGTTGGGAGCCTTTAGAAGCAGGATATTACCTCCACCTTGTGGTCATGATCGTGCATTGCGCATCCATCTTAACCACAAAGCCCGGGATCTCTTTAATGCTGAATAAGTTACCTGCTTTTGGCCATGCGTTTCTGCAGTGCATGCCAAGGCCATGAATAGAAGAGGTGACAAGCCTTGTCTTCTCATCCCAGCTCCATATTGCGGCTTCTCGGGGTTATGCAGAGGTGGCGGAGATGCTTTTGGAGAATGGGGCCCTCGTCGATGGAACCGATTCTGACAACTGGGAACCTCTTCATGCTGCAGCCTTTTGGGGCCAGGTAAGAGCCTACAGTACAAACTTATCAGCTAGGAAAAGATATAGATGTCCATATCAATGTTTATGGCTTCTTGTTCATGGACTTGCATGAAGATTATTTGTATAAATTGTATTTCTTTCAATACCAATAATTCCGTCTATTTCTAATTAACTAATCTCAGTTCCCTCAAACCTTCTGCAGATCTACGTTGCAGAGATACTAGTCTCTCATGGTGCCAGCCTTAGCTCTAAAACATACCTGGATGAAACACCTCTGGGTGAGTCATGTCTGTTCCTTTCCCCAAAACTCTATAGTAGAAGTGGGAGAAAACACCTTCCACCTTTTCATTGGGCCTAACCATTGTCTATGGGTCTCTAACAGATCTTTGCGAGGATGAAGAAATTCGCTCTTTGCTTTTGGAGTTAAAGCACAAACACGATATCATTATGAAGTCTCAGCAGAAGAACAAATCCTCTCTAAGCCGCAGAAGTTCCAGCACCGGGAGTCACGGGTTAGTACACGAGACTGGTTATCCATTAAGGCATCGAGGGCAGAACATAGATCTGTACAGAGGTATGTGTAAGTCATCAGATATGATCCACTGATTAGTGAGCTATTAAAGGGGAACTGTGGTCTCCAAACAAGTTAAGTTTAAATGAAATCCCAGTTTCATACCTTTAAAACGAGCCATCAACCACCTCTCTACCTGCTCCACAGCCCAAGATATAAAGAAATAACTGACCAGAAAGTTAATGGGTGGGAGGCTGACATGTGACATTCCTAAGGCTTCTCCTGCACAGTGTCGCACAGCCTCAGACTCCCTCAGTGTGTGAGGGAGACAGGAAGTCCCTCCTCCTCTCTGTTGTGTGAAGTCCTGACAGAGTAGGTAAGGGAGTCTGAGTGGCCCACGCCACCCGCGAGTGGGCGGGGCTTATGTACCCGTGAGTGGGCGGGGCTTATGTACCCGTGAGTGGGCGGGGCTTTTGCACCCACGAGTGGGCGGGGCTTTTGCACCCACGAGTGGGTGGGGCTTTTGCACCCACGAGTGGGCGGGGCCACATGGGGCTGTAAGAGAATGGGCTATGGGGGGCCTGCAACTGGAGGGACCATGGGGTCCATGATTGGGAGGGACCAGGGGGTTTGCAAAGGGGAGGAAGAGGCACGGCAGATTGACTGACATGGTTTGAGAGCAGGAAGCAGGAAGTGCAGGGGACCTGGTGATGCTGCTGCCATATCACACACAAAAATGTAAATATCTTCAAAACTATGTAAAATAAACAATGAAAATAGATTGCAAAGATTCTCAGGAGAGCAATTCCTATCAATTTACCTAAAGTCATTTTTGGACCACAGTTCCCCTTTAATCTGCACCAAACCAGCCAAATGATACTCTCTTATTGGTGTATTACAACATCTGAGGACTTTTGATTCACTGCTACTGCTACTTGTGTTTAAGACTTGCTCCATCCCAGAATAGTACACTGGGCATAGACACTTCATGATCTCCGCAGTCTGGCCTCACACTGTGTATTCATTGGATACCTTTTTATTCCCATCACCCCCTCTCTCATCCAGTAAGGTTGTGCGTCGAGCCAGCTTGTCAGAGCGAACCAGTCTGTACAGAAGGGAGTACGAGAAGGAAGCTGTGGTGTGGCAATGTTTAGTGTCTGCAGGGGACACTGACGACTCGCGTGATGAGGATGACAGCAGCCCAGAAATGCAGCAGGTATGAGCAATATCCATGTGGTCTAAAATGTTAGGCTGTGAAATGATAAGCCTCATACACACGTGCAGGGGCCATACTTAGACGTGTGCCATGTATGGGCACTTCGTTGGCCGAAACGGACATTCAGTTGGGGATAGTTGACAACCGGCCAGGCTGATCTCCAACCAAACGTCCAACATACATGGCATGATTATCGACAGAAGCAGCCGTGCATACACATTGTGCGTTGCTGGTTGGCCCCTGCGATCGCACGTATGTATGAGGCTTTTGTTGTTGTGTCTGTTGCTGTAGGTAGGCCTACACAGTATCTTTGCATTGTGCTTGTTGCCGGAAGTAGGCCTATAAAGAAGAACTATAGAGCAGAGTATGCGGGACAGGTAATTACTTTACCTCTTAATATCGTTTCTGTGAGAAACACCAGAACGAAGAAAATCACTTCAGTGCTTCAGCACTATCTTTAAAACAGGAAAGTCCAGGGCACGAACCTGGGAGATGAAAACTGTATTTACTAATGCTCCTCAAGGAAAGGTAGGTAGGTAGGAATAATCAATGCAATTTATGCAGTGTAGTTATCCTTTAAAAAGGAGAGTGTTACCCTAAACATTTCTGAATAAAATATAGAAGTTGACTGGTTCTATAATAAATGGGTTCCAGGGACCCATTAATTACATATGGGGAAATTCTGTAAACAACCTAAAAGGGAATGTCCACCCCAAACTAAAATTTAACCCGCTACTGGCCCCACTGTGAAGTTAAAAATAATCCTTACCTTACATCCCTGCTCCTTATGGTTCTCTTGCATGTCTCTTTGTATGTCCAAAGTCCAGAAAACTGAAGAGTAGGAGGAGTCTTCCTGTCCGAAAGGTTTGTGCCTCCTCCTTGTCCTCTGAGAGGACAGTGGCATGCACATAGGAGCCCTCCCGGACAGAAATATCTGCTGGTGTGGGACTGGTTGGGGCAAATTAACAGCACAAGCAAATGTTTGCACCTCCTATTAAATTAGCCAGATTTTCAGCTGTGAAGAAAATTTACTGGTAAATTGCTTCTCTGTGTGTTTAAAAACTACCTGCGGTATTGTGTATCCAATACTGTGTCTATCCAATCAATATTCCCTCTAATATCAGATACAGGTCTCCATTCTATACAATGAAAACAACATGTACCAGCTCTCACAATCCCCTGGGCTGATACACAGTAATTCATTTATCCTGTGACCAACCAATTTGAACAGAAAGACATGACCTAGTTCAGGCTCTGTGGATCTAATTCCTGGTACATTTTTTTAGGTCAGCTATGTTCAATATCAGCAGTGGGAGAGATGGATATTTTGGTCTGTTTAGCCTTGGGGAGTTTTAGGATTATTACCTCTAGTTATTCCAGATATATATATCCTCAAGCTTCAAAATCTCTTGCTATTTTTTTTAAAACATAAATATTGTTATATTCTAAATATTTTGTTATCTGGGCACATGTGATCTGCACCAATGCATTTGCCAAGAAGGCAATTTCTTAAACTCTATCTGAATGGTCCAGCCCCTGTTTGCAAGCTTCGGCAATCCAAAGGGCCGGATCAAAGCGCTGCAGGAGCAAGGGGCTGTAGGTAGAGTTTGGCTTCTTTTTTTATTTTAATATAGCGGTTGGGGGTGGGAAGGGAACATTAAAAGTTATTATTAAGGGTGGAGATACCCTTTAAGGTTCAACAAGTAATGCTTTTCTCGTGTTTCCACACAGCGAGACTCACTGGATTCCAAACAAGTACTGGGCCCACTTGATACATATTCAGATCCTCAGTTCCGGAATGGTTTCTGTCCCCCTCTTTCTGCTTATTACTGCCCCTCACCACTGCCTGATATATCAGTGCCAACACCACTTACAAATGGTACCACCAGTCACTCCCTGCCCTGTTACACCACAGGACATCAGTGGAACAGTATCCTGGACCCAACACCCCTGACGCTGTCCGAGTTGAAAAGGCAAAGGGTAGCAGCCAAACAGAGCCGGCATACGCTAAAAAGCAATGGAGACTTACACAGACTTGAAAGAATGGATTTCAATGACCTTGAAACTCCTCCTTGGTGCCCCAACGGAAACACTATTTTCTACACCCCTTGCAGCGGGGATCCACCTATATTGAGGTTAAAGTCTCCAATAGAAGAAGAGGACGAGACCAGAATTCTTCATTGCTGCCGGATTTCCTAAACCTGAGGCCCAAGGTTCCTGCCTCTCAAGGGGAACAACAATAAATTAAAAAATAATTAACTCGCAATGAATGTTTAGTAAATACATTGAACAAATATGTTATTTTTGCTGGTTTGCACGTGTTACTCATGCTGTGGGTCACAGACCATCATTGGGAGTCTCTCGAGGGAGAAAATGACTTAGAAGTCAGTTTGTGCATCAGCCATCGATTCCCTAGTATAACTAATTAGCGAATTTAGAATCAGTTAAAATGATATAAAAAAGTCGAGAGGGTGATTAAAAAAGTCGAGAGGGTGTAACAATTAAAGGTTAAAATAGATTTTTAAATCGTTAGAACACAATAAGAAAACACCTTTTTGTACATTACAATGTATCAGATTGAACTCCCACCTGAGGATTAAAGGGGAACTAATGTCAATATCCCCATTACAATGAATCAGATTGAACTCCCACCTGAGGATTAAAGGGGAACTAATGTCAATATCCCCATTACAATGTGTCAGATTGAACTCCCCACCTGAGGATTAAAGGAGAACTAATGTCAATATCCCCATTACAATGTATCAGATTGAACTCCCCAAGAGGAACTAATGTCAATATCCCCATTACAATGTGTCAGATTGAACTCCCACTTGAGGATTAAAGGGGAACTAATGTCAATATCCCCATTACAATGTATCAGATTGAACTCCCACCTGAGGATTAAAGGGGAACTAATGTCAATATCCCCATTACAATGTGTCAGATTGAACTCCCCACCTGAGGATTAAAGGAGAACTAATGTCAATATCCCCATTACAATGTATCAGATTGAACTCCCCAAGAGGAACTAATGTCAATATCCCCATTACAATTTATCAGATTGAACTCCCACTAGAGGATTAAAGGGGAACTAATGTCAATATCCCCATTACAATGTATCAGATTGAACTCCCACTTGAGGATTAAAGGGGAACTAATGTCAATATCCCCATTACAATGTATCAGATTGAACTCCCCAAGAGGAACTAATGTCAATATCCCCATTACAATGTATCAGATTGAACTCCCACTTGAGGATTAAAGGGGAACTAATGTCAATATCCCCATTACAATGTATCAGATAGAACTCCCCAAGAGGAACTAATGTCAATATCCCCATTACAATGTATCAGATTGAACTCCCACTTCAGGATTAAAGGGGAACTAATGTCAATATCCCCATTACAATGTGTCAGATTGAACTCCCCACCTGAGGATTAAAGGGGAACTAATATCAATATCCCCATTACAATGTGTCAGATTGAACTCCCCATCTGAGGATTAAAGGGGAACTAATATCAATATCCCCATTACAATGTGTCAGGTTGAACTCCCCACCTGAGAGGCCACGCCCAGTTTCTGGAACACGTGATCACACAGAAGCTCCTGTAGTTCCAGGTTAACCGGTAAGTTTCGGTCGAACGGTGTCCTGAGCAGCCAGCGAAGCGGTTCCAGACTCGGGATGTCATTCCCGACGCTACTTAGGCTGCGGGGACCTCCCCGGTTACGGGCCACCACGGAGCGCAGCTGTAACACCGGCCCTTCCCCAGCCCATCCTGCGCGCATTTGGAAGGAGCCGTTATCCAGCACCAACACCGCGGGTCCCTCCGATGGGCCGTAAACCGAGTCCGGAACCGCTCGAGCATCGCGAAACGTAAAAACGTTGGGAGCCGGTCTGGGCGCCGCCATCTTGGTCCGTTTGAAAAAACATCCCCTCCTCCTAGGTCTAGGAACGGGAAACAAAGGTTCCGGGTTAGAAAGGTTCCTCCTATCATGCACCGGGTTTATTCCATATCCAGCCCCTTGTTATATAAACCAGCCCATGGTCGCATTGCAACAATGTCCCATCATTCCCCGTGCGGTACCGGACTACACCGTACAACGACAGATCCTGGTCGTACAACAGAAATCTTCCCGTTGGGGTGATAATAACATTTCCATACGATAATTCACACACAAACCAACGATATCGTACGACAGAGATTGGTGCGTGTGTGGGTTTCCGTACAATCATCGTACGAAGATTTTATTATCGGTTTGATGGGAAAATGTAAAAAATGGCCGGCGGATCGTACAATCTGGATTTGTAATGGACGCTACAATCCAATCGGACAATCCGCGCGTCGCATCGGCCAAATATTTATCAACTGGCCCGATGGTGAAATTATTGGATGATCATACGATATCGGGGTCTAATGGGGGCCATAGATGCTTATTATGGGGCCAATATCTGGTTGTACAATATCGGGATATAAGGTCTATTCCCTAGGAAGTAATAGACCTTTGTCTACAATTTTTATCTGTCCAAAGGGGAATATAATGGACTTTTTATTGAGGATCAGGAGGTAAAGGAGCTGTGTCTTACCTCCCGTTCTTTCTCTCTTTCAGGAGGCGGGAACGAAGGTAAGCAACTTACCCTGTCCCTCGCTTCTCCGCCACATCCTCTAACAGGTCCTGACGCACTTTGCCCTCTATGCGGAAGTGCAATGCGCATACAATACAGAGTCCACCAGGACCTTTCAGAGGACGCGGCGGAGGAGCAAGGGATGGGGTAAGTTGCTTACCTTCGTTCCCCGCCTCCTGAACGTTTTATTAAAACAAGGGAGGTAAGACACAGCTCCTTTATCTCCTGTTCCTCAATAAAAGTGAATAGCAAAAAGTGGTTTTAACCACTGGAGATACCCTTTAATTTGCAACAGATTCTTGTACAAATCATTCTGAATTGAGAAAGCCAGTCGGATGACTAGCGAAACGTCTTCAAAAACTAAACACACACCCCAAGAACTCAGGTTCAAATCCCCTGGTTTACTTATGAAACAATGCAAAATAGTCTACTGCTTAAGTTTACTGCTTAAGTTTATTGCTGATTTTACTGACATTTTTTCCTAGCAAGAGATAAAGATTCTATATTTACCAACATCGTCTGAATGTGCAGGCTTACTTTTTTCCATTGTGTTCCTAGCAAAAGGTAAAGATTCATATATATTACCCCTCTTACTACCCAATATGATCCACTCCACTGCCAATCTATTTTCAGCCTACCGATTCCCGCAACCTTATGTCTCACCCCAATTTCCTCTAGTCTGTAATCTCTTTGGGCAGGGTCCTCTCTCCTATTGTATTACAGTATTGCTGTAAGAAACTCATCATGCTGTTTACTTATATTCTGTATTACCTGTGTATGTAATATGTATGACTTTGTATAACATGTATTACCCTGTATGTAATGTATGACTATGTAATTGTAAAGCGCCACGGAAGATGTTGGTGCTATATAAATCCATAATAATAATAATTTATTTATATCCTGCCTATTATCCCTTGTTGGATAGTGGTTAAAAGCTTTCTTTTTAGCAAAACACAGTATAAAAGGTGGCAGGTTCGATTCCCCAGGGTTACTTTTATTTTTTACTGAAATGTTAATATTCTGTTTTTACATCCCTGCTAGCAACAAAATAAACCTCAAAGATAACTTTTTTTGTATGAAAAGCAAAATTAATTTATCATTGTTAGAGACAGGGGCCTTTGTAATATGTTTACCCAAAACGGCACTGAAATCTGTGTTCTGTGTAAATGTTGGGAGCTGACCCCTAGGTTAACCCACGGGTTAATTTCATAAATCACCCAGTATCCACACAGCTTTTTGTATCTTTGTCAATGTGCTCTTTGTATTGGGGCAATGTTTTCTGGGGACTTTAGTTCCCCTTTAAAGGGGGAAGCTACGTTTGCAGAGGAGGAATTGGCTCTGAGTTCCAGAAAGACTTTGCAGAGTTTGTTAACTGCCTCATTGTCGCAAAGGACAAATTCTCTACACTACTTCAAATGTTTATCCTGATTCATCATATCTACGTCTGGAAGAAGACCTAAATAAAGAAAGAGACCAGGTACGAAAAACTAACGGCAGCTAACCCCCAGATCATGACCTCTATCTTGAACTCATGTGTTGAGAACTGGAAGGTTAGACATTGAGATGATGGTTAACCATATGACTTGCAAAGAAAAGAGAAAAAGTACAGGTTAAGCAGACAGAAGGGCATTTGCACACCAAGGCAGCAAAAATATCAAGCACAGCACCATAGCAGCACCAGGACTTAAAATACCAGGGAGCAGATGCAAACAGCTACTGAAATGGCAGAATTTAAACACAAACACTGCCTAGAAATTGGGGAAAGAAAGCTTTGTCCAAAACATAGACGTACAGAGGAAGAGCTGGCAGATCTGGCTGCACTGAGGGGAGGAGGAGAGACCCCACGATGAGAGAGAAACCTGCCATGTGCAAGGACAGGAAAGAAAAATGTCCACTGCCGTGTAGGACCAAGGAAACCCAGGGGTAAGGACCTAGGGGGTTATTCAATGAAAGTTCTTATCGTTTAAAATGGTGCTAATTTTGCCCCAACCAATCAGATGTTAGCTTTCAAATGTTAAATAAGATCTGATTGGTTGGGGCAAAATTAGCACCTTTTTAAACGATAAGAACTTTTATTGAATCTCCCTGTTAGTGCTCCCTGTTAGATCCTCTCCCTGACCCTGAGTACTATTAGGAGAGGGGGTTGTTTGGTAGGGTTCAAGCTAGTATAGTTCTCCTTTAAATGCAATGCTGATGTTATTTGAGTTAGGTGGTAACCCTAGTTGGTCGGTATACATAAGCAAGTGATTAATTGCTGTAATGACCTGTTATGCTGCGAGCAGAATATATAAATAAAAAGACTTGTCTGTTGGACACATGGGTTCCAATTTCTCCAAAGACTGGGAAATGTTTGGGTGTTATCACACGAATGATAGGAGTTAGGTCATAGTTTCCTATAACAAGATCTGCCGGTTTCTTCATGTACTACAAATTGATAATGTTTTTCATTGTGTGACTCATACTCCTGCCTTTTAATTTTCCTCTGTTCCTTTGCAGCCATACATTCATCGCCAACATAAAGGGACCAAAGGCTTATTACACACAGTTACTTCTTTATAACCAGATTGATCTTCTATGAACACGTGGCACACAAAAGCCACATTTGTAAAACCTTGACATTATATAGAGAGGCCTAGTCTGTACCAAGGCAGAGGTGCCTGGTCTGTACCCTAAAGTCCTGGGTATATTGTTTGCTGTGGTCGGATTTAATATATACACCTATTCCAAAGTCAGACCAGCAGGGGAGATTATTGAGAGGGTGGCAGGGGACATCGGCTAGTTGCAGGGGATGTGGAGTCTGATTGGGCAAGTAGGCTGGGACTATCAAGTTCTGGCTTTTGTGTACTTATTAAACTATTTGGTGCCTACCAGCACTGGACACTTTTTTTTTAATTGTCACCCAATTAGTATTTTTCAATTGTTTTTTATATTGTTTATGATATATAAACCTAATTACCTGCTACCTATTGTTTTATATTTCTTCTGGAGTATTAAACTATTAATATATACCAAGGAGTTTTTAGCTGTAGATTCTTTTCCCAATTTGATTGTGGGATAAGCTTGATTGGCTGTTTGTTTCTAGACGGGTATCTATTGTGTTAGTTTGCAAACACATTTATATCTACTGCTACCCTGTGGCTGAATTTACAGCCACAGCGCATGCCCGATAATGCGCGTTATAGTATAACAGAAGCAGGAAGCAGTCGGGAATTTCAGAGCGGCCCAGCTGGATTGCGTGAAAGGTAAGATTTTCTGAAGTTCGTTCCTGGCTATCCAAACATTGATTGAAGAACGGGAGGTAGGGGATAGCTCCTTAACCTCCTGGGCTTCAATCAATGTAGAAAATGGATAGTTCACTATTGCAGTGAACTATTCCTTTAAAGGGTATCTCCACTTGTGTTAACAAATTTTGGGAATTCAGTTTTATTGAAGAATGGGAGGTAAAGGAGCTGTGCCTTACCTCCCGTTCTTCAATAAAACGACCAGGAGAGAAGGTAAGGAACTTACCAGATCGCTCACTACCCTGGTGCATAGTCTCACAGGTCCCAACAGCGTGGGAGCCTCAGATCAAGGTAAGAAGAGTAAAACTAAAAACGGGGATTTGATGGGCGTTTTATCAAAATATAAAATGTCATTATGGGGCCGGAGTTACCGTTTAAGGCAAAGTTGCCAATCGTTACCCTGCCCTAGTAACAGATATACAATAGTATTTCCTCCAGCATTCCCCCTTTATTAGTTCCACTTATAGAAAACACATGGTGCAGAGCTGAGAGGAAGGATAAAAAATTGAACCAGATCTTATAGCATAGCTCTGTGCAAAGCATTTCTCAACTTAAAGGAGACTATTGAAAGGTTATGTAATGCACGGAAACCTAAATAAAGCCTGCATCATGCTTCTAATCTAAATACTGACCAGCCTTTCAACATGCCGATACCGTGTGTTCGGATTTAAAGGGAAGAGGTGGTAACGCTTTGCTTAACATGTCCCAAAATAAAGCGGTTAAACCAGTATGTTGTGTCAGATGGAAGCTCCACACAGAATTACACAGCTACTTCCAAGGTTTTCACCATGGACAGAATATGATAACTTTGTTCCAATGGATTCAGCAGGATCCCCTCTCCAAATCCAGTTCTGGGTGTTTAGCATCATGTCCCCATAGGGTTAAGGATATCTGAGGATTTGTCCACCAATTCCAAGAAAATGGAACATCTTTCAATGGTTAATACATGTTTTCCAACAACAAAGATTCCAAGACCACAAATCCTATCTACACACCTGTCTCTACTCCCTATCAGGTATGTGTTTAACCTTAATTATAGGGGCCAGCCTTGCTCTTGGCTATATCAGAACTTCCTACTTGAAATTTAAATGGAAGTGTGGTTGGAAGAGGTGGGTGTTCTAGTGTTTGTATATTTTCAACATTAGAAATTTGTGCAAATAGTGTGTGTGTGTTTAAGCAAAGGGAAAAAACGTTAGTAGCTCATATTCATCAGATCTTATATACAATAGACTGATCAATTAGACTGCTCCCTTGTTCTTTCAGGTATCGCAGATAATCTTAAAAAATATAAATGTATTTTAACATTGGCATTCCTGGGTCTGAAGATCAGCAGAGTGAGACTACTAGGCACATTAGTGATTAAAGTACCTGATAAGTTTATAGCAAACAGCTGTGTGTCTAAACCATTAAAGGACAAAGATCTCTGCACCAAATGCAGGTCTATACTTGTTTTTATCCCAATGCATTCCTGTTTGTGCTTTTCCATTGCTAGAGTAAAGGAAAAAGTCTGTTCTGCAAGCCTGACTTGTTTCCCTGCTCTTAGGTAAAGTCTCTAATGTATGCTGTTCACTTATAGCAAGGAAACCTGAACAAGCTATCCTCCAACATTCCCCTTTAAATAGGTACACTATTGGGAAATACATTACACAGAGCTGTACTAAGATCAGGGTCACTTCATTATCCTCCACTTCCTACCCTCCAACATTCCCCTTTAAATAGGTACACTATTGAGAAATACATTACACAGAGCTGTGGTAAGATCAGGTTCACTTCATTCTCTTTAACCATTCACTAGAACATTCCCTTCTAGAAGACCTTTAAGGGCCAGTTCACACTAGACCCGTAACTGTCCATTTCCAAATAGTCTAACCAAGCCAGTGGTGCCGACCTGAATGCAACTTGCGGCCACACTAGCTGACCGGCCTCTTAGTGTGACTGATAAGACCCAATCCCGCCTATAGCCCAGCTAACTCATTTTCAGGGACTGCAACTTTTCTCTATAGGAATGCATGTGGTCTACATCATAGGCACCTACCTCTAAAAAAGGTAAAGGAAGCAGCCGCCTCATGTCGTTTCATTTCCTGTTTAGTGGCTTTTCTCATGACTTTTTAAACACCAGCTTTTAGCGATCATTCAAGTTACGCAAGGAGGTAGAACGCTAACTCTTTATTAAAGGGGAACTGTGGTTTCCAAATATTTGGTTTTAAATGGAAGGACATGCTCCTACCTTTAAAATGAGCCATCAACCACCTCTCTATGTGCTGCACAGCCCAAGATATGAAGAAATCACTTATTGGAAAGTTAGGGGGTGGGAGGTTATGATTCTGCGGTCACAATACTACTTCCTCCTTCTAATCTGCGGTTGGCACATGCTCAGTGCAGAAGACTGTCACATGGTTTCAGAGCAGAGCAGGATTATTCACAAGGCAACCCTAGGCACCTGCCTAGGGCCCAGGAAACTTCTGGGGGCCCAGTTTCAGAAGCAGTAACAATATTATAGTCTATAATATATATGTAGCAAAAAAGGGGCCCTAAATGATTGCCCTGCCTAGGGCCCCATATGATCATAATCCATCTCTGTTTCAGAGCAGGAAGTGTAGGGGATCTGGTGATGCTGCTACCGTATCACACATAAAAATGTAAATATTCTCAAAACTATGTAAAAAACTGAATTTAACTGAATCTAACTGAATTGTAAAAATACTGAATTCCTGTCAATTTACCCAAAGTCATTTTTGGACCACAGTTTCCCTTTAAATTGCAGGTGGAAGAGTGTTTATTCTGTAACTTAAACAGGTATTTACACAGTGTACCAGTGCCATGTATATCTGTATATAGTAAGCCCTGTGCCTGCATACTGATCTATATCTAGCTGTTTATAAAAATCACATGCCTACCTGTATATAAAGAAGAGTAAACTACAGCGTGTATAAGTGCTTCCCCAGGGACGGAGGGGGGTACGGCAGCCCGCCCAGTGTAACTAGGAAATTTTGCACGCTTTTAATGGAATTTATTGTGGAACTTTGTGTTTTTAAAGGGGCAAGCAGACATTGGTCCCAGTTCAGGGGGTAGGAGCCTGTAGTAGCCATGTAATATATATATAAATATTTGTACAGCAATGTAAGTCTGTTTATATGTATATACACAATAATGTATATATACAGAGCTATATATCTGTGTATAAAGGCCCTGCAGTGTTTATAAATAGACCTTTTGTCAGGAACCGTCCACTTAAAACATGTCTATCGCTGGCTGCATTTGTAAGTTATGGCCGGTTCTGATAATGGCCCGGGTTAAAAATGTAATGGTCGGATGCATTTGATTGTCGCTTAAAATTACTGTGCACTCTATGTGATTAACTATGGAATAGGAAGACCAAGAAGATTACGTTGTATGTGCAACTTGGATGGACAAAGCATGTGCAACTTCCTTCCCAATGCTGACCTAGTCATGGATTATGTTTGGCCATCGTTTCTGTACTGTAAACGTTGGCCATTGCTGTGCATTTATATTCATGGGTTTAGGTTTGAAAAGGCAGAGGTAACTTACAATAGTGTGTGGTGGAGAACCATAGGGTTTGGTACGATATGGATTTTACAATTCCACCACTAAATTTTTCACATGCAAGATGTATAGAATTCTGCCTTTTCTTTTGTAATAAAATTCTCACTTTAAAAAGTCTCATTGTGTGATTTGTCAATCAATAATAATTTATTATCCTTATTCAACAAGTTTCCAGGAGATTGTCCTAGATTACTAGTTATACTATAGAGTAATATGTCACGTATTGTAAATGATAAGGATATAAGATGTCAAAGAGTTCCACCACTGGTATAAAAGTGCAAGACCTCTGTCTTCTAATTATGTCATTGAACTTCAAGGTGAATTTATGTATTTTAAAATAGGCAGAACACTGATTATAACTGATAACATAGCTAAGCACTGATTATAACTGATATAATAGCTAAGTACTAATTATAACTGATATAATAGCTAAGTACTAATTATAACTGATGATATAGCTAAACACTGATTATAACTGATGACATAGCTAAACACTGATTAGTCGTAAAGTATTACAGAATCCCTACCGTCATAAAGATACCGAACCTCCCTACTGTCCATTACGGTATCATAACTCCCTACTGTCAGTAAGTATACAGAACTCCCTACTGTCAGTAGGTAATACAGAACTCCCGCTGTCAGTACAGTAGACAGAACTCCTACTGTCAGTACTTTAAACAGAACTCCCTACGGTCAGGAAAGTATACCGAACTCCTACTGTCGTAACGGTTCAGAACTCCCGACTGTCATACGTATACATAACTCCCTACATGTCATTACGGTTCACCGAACTCCCTAAACCGTCAGTTACATATACAGACCTCCCTACCGGGCAAGTAAGTATACCAGAACTCCTACTGTCAGTACGTTTACAGAACTCCTACTGTCCATTAAAGTATAACAGAACTCCCTACTGTCAGTACTTTATACAGAACTCTCCCCACGTCGTAAAGTATACAGAACTCCCTACTGTCATAGGTATACAGACCTCCCTACCGTAGTACAGTATACAGGGAACTCCCTACCGTCTTAAACGTATACAGAACATCCTCCCTCCCGTCAGTAAAGTAACAGAACTCCCTACTGTCAGTCATAGGTATACAGAACTCCCTACCATCAGTAAATAGAACAGAACTCCTACTGTCATTACGGTAAACAGAACTCCCGTCATACGTATCGAACTCCCCTACCGTCAGTACAGTATACAAACTCCCTACTTCAGTACGGTATACAGAACTCCCTACTGTCCAGTACGGTATACAAACTCCCTACTGTCAGTAAGGTATACAATCTCCTACTGGCAGTACGGTAAGCAGAACTCCCCTACCGTCAGAAAGGTTACAGACTCCCTACTGTCAGTACGGTAACAGAACTCCCTACTGTCATACGGTTTTCCAGAACTCCCTTACTGTCATTAATGTCTACAGATTCCCTGGAGCTGTCATTATGGTAACAGAACTCCCCTACCGTCAGTAAGTATACAGAACTACCCTACTGTCAGTACGGTATAAGAAACGTCCTACTTCATTAAAGTATAACAGAAACTCCCTACTTGGTCGTACGGTATACCGAACCTCACCTACCGTCAGTACGTACACAAGAACTCCTACCGTCAGTAAAATTATACAAGAACTCCCTACTGTCATACGGTATATCCAGAATTCCCTACGGTCAGTTAAAGTATACAGAACTCCCTACTGTCGTACGGTATACCGAACTCCCCTACTGTCAGTACAGTATACATAAACTCCTACTGTCAGTAACGGTAACAAGACTCCCTACTGTCAGTAAGTATACAGAACTCCCTACTGGTCAGTACTGTATAACATAACCCCTACTGTCGTACAGTATACAGAACTCCCTACTGTCAGTGACGGTATCCAGAACTCCCCACCGTCAGACAAGATTAATCCGAGACTCCTACCGCAGTAAAGTCATAAGAACTCCCTACTGTCGTACGGGAGACAGAACTCCCTACTGGTCAGTAAAGATACAGAAACTCCCTACTGTCCACAGTACGTATACAGACTTCCCTACCGTCAGTACAGTTATACAACCTCCCTACTTCATACGTATCGAACTCCCCACCGTCTTACAGTATACAGAACTCCCTACCGTCAGTAAGTCTACAGAACCCCTACCGTCGTAAAGTATCAAACTCTCCTAACCGTCCAGTCAAAGTAAGACAGAACTCCCTACCGTCAGTAAAGTATAACAGAACTCTCCCCTACTGTCATACGGTATAAGAACTCCTACCATCAGTATGTATAACAAACTCCCTACTTTCAGTAGCGTATACATAACTCCTCCCTAACCGTCAGTACAGTATCCAGAACTCCCGTACCGGGCAGTAAAGTAACAGAACTCCTACTGTCAGTAACTGTATACAGAACTCCCTCTGTCAGTACGGTATCACATAACTCCCTACTGTCGTAAGGTGACAGATCGCCCGACTGTCATCGGTATACAGACTCCCTCACCGTCAGTAAGGTAAACAGAACTCCCTACCGTCAGTAACGGTATATCAGACTCCCCTACCCTCATACGGTATACAACGCCCTACCCTCATACATATCAGAACTTCCCTACCCCTCAGTACAGTATACAGACTTAACCTCTCTTCTACCTCTTCTACTGCTTCTCTTCTGCCAACTCTCTACTTCTACTCTCTCGAACTTCTCTCTTCTTCTCCTTCTCTCTCTACTTCTTAACTTCTCTCCAGAACTCTCTCTCGTCTTCTAACTATTCTCTCTCTCTAACCTCTCTTAAAACTCTCTCTCCTCTTCTCCTACCCCGCCAACCACCCGACCACTCATCAGTATACAGACACTCCCTACCCCAGTAACAGTATAACAGACGTCCATACCGTCCAGTACAGTATAACAGAACTCCCTACCCTCAGTACAGTATACAAACTCCCTACCGTCAGTACAGTATAACCGCACTCCCTACCGCTCAGTAACGTATACATGACCTAGAAACTGCCCCTACCGTCATTCCGTTATACAGAACTCCCTACCGTCATACGTATACAGAACTCCTACCGTCATGACGGTATAACAGAACTCCCCCCTACCGGCAGTAGGTATAACAAACTGCCCCTACCGTCAGTACGGTATACCGAGACTCCCTCCGTCATGTACGGTATCGGAATGCGCAGAACTCCCTACGTCATACGTATACAGACCTCCCTACCACCGTCAGTACGTATCGAACTCCCTACCCTCAGTACGGTATACAGAACTTCCTACCCTCATACGGTATAACAGACTCCCCTACCCTCAGTACTGTATACAGAACTCCCTAACCCTCAGTACAGTATACAGAACGCCCTCACCCTCAGTACAAGTACAGAGTCCCCTACCGTCAGTACAGTATACGAACTCCCTACCCTCAGTAAAGTATTACAGACTCCCTATACCGTCATACAGTCATACCGAACTCCCTACCTTCAGTACATATATACAGACTCCTACCGTCATTACGTAACAGAACCCCTATCGTCAGTACAGTAATACAGAACTCCCTACCCTCAGTACAGTATACAGTACAGAACTCCCTACCCTCATACAGTACAGAACTCCCTACCCTCAGTACATTATACAGAACTCCCCTACAGTCAGTACAGTATACAACAGAACTCCATACCCTCAGTAAGTATACATAACTCCCACTGTCAGTACAGTATACAGAACCTCCTACCGTCAGTACAGTATACACGAACTCCCCTACCGTCAGTACGTATACAGAAACTCCCTATACCGTCCGTACAGTATACAGAACTCCCTACCAGTCATACAGTATACCGAACTCCCTACTCTCAGTACAGTATACAGGAACTCCCACCGTCAGGACAGTATACAGAACTCCCTACTGTCATACAGTATACAGAACTCCCTACCCTCAGTAGCATTATACAGACTCCCTACTGTCATTACAGTATCCGAACTCCCACCGTCAGTACAGTAATACGAACTCCCTACTCTCGTTTGTACAGAACTAAGTGCATAGTAACAATAAATAAACAGTTATATGAATATACCTGGGCAGGTGGTAGCCGGCGATTGCGTAGCTAGATATTGTGAAGGGGCCTCCCACTTAAAAAACTTTTAGGTGACAAATTCCAAACCTACTCGGACCAAACTGCCAGTAAGGCATGTACAAACCCGCAAAAATTTTGCTCACGTAGTTTAGGAAAACTTCACGTATTTCTCCTTAAAACCTGGAGCATCTTTCAAAGTTTTTAGTAAACGGGTTTGTGGGCTAACTACCATAAGCTAAATTTTTTCTAGGAGGGTGGAAATGCCCAGAGCTTCTCATGCTTCGCACTATCTTTTAAAATTCCCCTTTATCTTCCCCTTTAAAATTCCCCTTTATCTTCCCCTTTAAAATTCCCCTTTATCTTCCCCTTTAAAATTCCCCTTTATCTTCCCCTTTAAAGTCCCCTTACTTCCCCTTTAAATTCCCCTTATCTTTTCTTTAAAATCCCCTTTCTCTCTTCCCTTTAAATTCCCCTTTATCTTCTCCTTTAAAATTCCCCTTTAAATAAATATTACATTAATTCACCATCCCTACATGGAATCCCCCAATCTCCATATGATGTACATCCAGACAATCTACCTGCTCCCCAGTACAATATGGTGGATATTAAATGTAAATCACACTGATAAAACAATTTTCCCCTTCACAAGGATGACTACAGACGGCGCTACTATTGCATCATGGGAGGAGATGAGATCAGTTTAAGTTCCTTCAATCAGTCCAATGCCAAACGCCAACCTACGGACAAGGGGATTAGACTTACCCAAATCTGTCAGTGGAAGACCTTTCCCAACCCCCATACACAGAGCACAGCTCAATGCCTTTAATGAACCATTTGCTTTTGCACTGTCTTTCAGTTGGAGCTAAACCACAATTATGGCCACTCTGTGTAATGATCTAAACTGTTTTACCATAGTTACAAAAAAACAATTAACACAATTACATCTCATTAACCAGGTAAACTATAAGGCCATTGATACCCAGTTTTTGGGAAAGAAGTATTTTTTAGCCTTACTTTTCCTTTACATAAAAATGACGCAGAACGTCTAATGTATATTATCGATGTTAATTGAGAAGTGGCCCCTGCACTCTCTTCCCACATACAGCGATGATAATCAGCACCACCCAAGGCTACGATTTCAGTTATTCAATGCCCTAGATTGTGTTAAGAGAAAACAAGCATACTGTAAAAATCGGCTGAAATACTACTCCCATCTCGTGGTTATTTGATAAATTGATTGCTCTGGGTGTCTATGCTACGCTTATTGTGTGTTTATGGTTACCATGAACCAAACTTTAAAAATATTTGCCTCTATAATCGTCCAATTCTCGCCGCTGTAAAAAGTTGGTGTGGTTTGGGGCTGGGCGGGTTGAGATATGTGGTGGGCTGCTACACTGGCTTGGTTTAACTGACGTACCAGTGGCTGGCTGACCCATCAGCCCTCCATTTCAAAGCTGCATTGAATTTCAGCCCTCTTACAGTTATAGATCTGCATAGATTCATAATAAAATCCTCTGAACTGTGATGGTTAAATAGAGGTGCCCATGTGACTGAACATAGACGTTGCCCACAGTGACTGGTACATAGACGTTTGCCCAAGGTGACTGATCATAGACGTTTGCCCACAGTGACTGGTGATAGATGTTGCCCACAGTGACTGGTACATAGTACTGCACACAGTGACTGGTACAAAGATGTTGCCCAAGGGACTGGTACATATAAACTTTGCCCACAGTGACTGGTACATATAAGTTGCCCGTAAAGTACTGGTACATAGACTTGCCCACACAGTTGACGGTGCAATAGACCAGTTCCCAAGGTGACGGTACATAGACTTGGCACACGTGACTGGTAACATATACATTGCCCACGGTGACTGGTAACATTAGACGTTGCCACAGTGACTTGGTGCATAGACTTTGCCCTAAGTGACTGGTACCTAGAGACGGTTGCCCACAGTGGACTGGTGCATAACTTGCCCAAGGTACTGGTACATAGATGTTGCCCACAGTGACTGGTACATAGCTTTGCCCACAGGTGACGGTACATAGACTTGGCTACACGTGAATGTACATAGACGTGCCCCACATGACTGGTAATAGAAACCGTTCCCCAGTGACTGTTTCCTAGACGTTGCCCACAGTGGACGGTACATCGACGTTGCCCCACAGTGACTGGAACAGAGACGTTCCCAATTGACTGGTACATGACATTGCTTACAGTGACTGTTCCATAGACGTGTGCCGCACAGTGACTGTACATAGCGTTGCCCACATGACTGGTACCTAGGACGTTTGCCCACATTGAACTGGTACATAGACGTTGCCCACAATTGACTGTTACCTAAGACGTTGCTCACATTGACTGGTAACTAACGTTGCCCACAGTGACTGGTACATAGAAGTAATGAAGTGGAAAGAGCACACTCTTTAGAAGGGCGGTCACCTCCCAAACTAAAATTGTCCACACGGTGCGCCTCTCTGTGTTTTATTTTCCGGAATCCCTCTGCATTATACTGCATAAGACTATAATATAATCATGTAGGGAGACCCCCCAACCCTAAAACATAGGGTTTTTTAACTGCTCAGAACATAGACTTCCGGACTTTCTTCCCCCAACTCGGCTCCCTCTATTAACCAGCACGTGTCTGTGATTGGCTGACTTTTCAGTCAATCACATACATGGCTGCCGGCCCTGGCCCCTACTTCCTCTTACTGCTCTTTTCCGTTTCCGGAATAAGGTAAGTCCTATTTACTGGGCAGTTTTTAAACACTAACATTCAGAGTGGGGTGGGGTTCCCTACAATATATCAATTTGGTTAGGGTGGAGTTACACTTAAATCAAATTCACAGTAGGTGCTTCAAACCCTGTGCTGAGTTAACGCGACCACATTCCCCCTTCTCCTTGGCATAACTCTAAACGCTGATGCGCGCTATCCCAGCGCAGATCCTATGGCGGCACTGCTGGGGACTGTACGCTAGTAAGGCGTGGATGCCTTCACTCTGTAACACCGATACGTATCTAGCCCGGTCTTGGGAGGGGGGGAGAGTATGACAAAGCGTTCCATTGGAGTTGGCTGTTCCTTACCGACCAGAAGAGTTGTGGGCATTCCACATTCCACATTAGCTTCAACTCCCTTTCCCCTTCCAAAAACCCCCACTACGCACAAGCGTGACAGGTTCCCTAATGCTGCCTGTTTTTAAAACAAAATGGCCCCTCACTTAGCCGTCTTTTTTTTGGTTTTGGCCCCGTATGGAGTTTGACACCTCCCCTGTCTAGATGTGACCAGTCCCCCCTTACAATTACAGTATGTAAAGTCAATGAGTTACATATTAACAAGTAACTTAAGGTTGAATAAAGACACACGTCCATCAGTCCAACCTATTCACCCTCTTTTTTTTTTTTAACCCTACTAACAGTTGATCAGAGGCAAGGCACAAGTTCACTTGCAGTTCTCTCCCCCCTTATATGTAACATAGACCAAGTCCCTCTTCCATGTATAACTGTCTATAAGTTCAATCACAGTTCCTCTCCCCTGTCTAGATGGACCGGTCCCCTTTACATGTATTAAGGTCTAATAATGTTAATCACAGTTCTCTCCCCATGTCTAGAGTGTTCTGTCTCCCCCTTACATGTATTAACGGTCTAATAATTAATTACAGTTCTCTCCCCATGTCGAGATAACCGGTCCCCTTAACTGTATTAAAGGTCCTAATAAGTTAATCAGCGTTTTCCTCCCATGTCTAGAATGGACCCGGACTCCCCTTACATGTATTAAAAGGTCTAATAAGTATAATCCAGTTCTTCTCCCCATGTCTAGAATGAACCGTTCGCCCCTTATTATTAAAGGTCTAATAAGTTAATCACAGTTCTCTCTCCCCCTGTCTATATGGAACGGTTCCCCTGACATGTATTAAGGTCTAATAAGTTTCATCACAGTTCTCTCCCCAGTTACGTATGTTTGTTATTTATGTCTGTAGTTGGTTATTAGTAAGGGTTTTTTGTTGGCGTTTCTCTCCCCATGGGTCGGGGGTGTTGTCCCTAGATGGGACCAGTTCCCCTTTACATGTTAGGTCCTAATAGGTACCACCGTTCTCTCCCCATGTCTAATGGACCGGTCTCCCTTACATGTTTAAAGGTCTAATAATTTTTAATCACAGTTCTCCTCCCCCCATTCTAGATGGACCGTTTCTCCTTTACATGTATTACAGGTACTAATAAGTAATCACAGTTCTCTATCCCCATGTCTAGAGGATCGGTCCCCTTTACAAATGTAGTCAAGGTCTACTAAGTTAATTCACAGTTTCTCCCCATGTCTAGATGGAACGGTTCCCCTTACAGGTAATTAAGAGGTCTATAAGTTAATCGCGTTCTCTCCCCATGTCTAGATGACCGGTCCCCTTACATGTTTAAAGGTCTACTAATTTAATCACGAGTCTCTCTCCCCATGTCAGTAAGGGACCCGTTCTCCCTTACATTATAAGGTCAATAAGTTAATCGCAGTTCTCTCCCCATGTCTAGATGGACCGTTCTCCTTCCAATGTATGAACAGGTCTAATAGTTAATCACAGTTCTCTCCCCAGTCTATATGTACCGGTCCCCTTACATGTATTAAGGTCTAATAGTTAAATCCATATTCTCTCCCCATGTCTAGATGAGACCGGTCCCCTTACATGTATTAAGTCTAATAGTTAAGGCAATTCTCTCGCATGCTAGATGGACCAGTCCCCTTCCCATGTATTAAATGTCTAATAGTTTAATCACATCTCCTCCCCATGCTATATGGAACCGGTCCCTCCTTTACAGTATTAAAGGTCTAAAAGGGTAATCACGGTTCTCTCCCCATGTCAAAAAATAATGGACCCGGTCCCCTTACATGTATTAAGGTCTAATAGTAATCCCAGTTGTCTCTCCCCCTGTCTAAATGGACCGTTCCCCTTACACTGTATAAGGTCTAATAAGTAATGGTCAGTTCTCAATCCCCATGTCTAGATGGACGCGGTCTCCCTTACATGTATTAAAAGCTATAGTAATCACAGTCTCCTCCCCATGTCTATAGGACCGTCTCCTTTACATGTATTAAAGGTCTAATAAGTTAATCCAACATTCTCTCCCCAGTCCTAGATGGACCGGTTCCTCCCTTACCGGTATTTAAAGGTAATAAGTTATCACACAGTTTCTCTCCATTTCCTAGATGACCATGTCCCCATTACCTATCTTAAGGTCTAATAATTTCACAGTTCTCTCCTCTCCGTGTCTAGATGGACCCGGTCCCCTTACATGTATAAGTTCTAATAAGTATTCACAGTTCTCCTATTTCTCTCCCCGTGTCTAGATGGGACCCGTCCCCCTTTACATTTATTAACGGTCTAATAAGTTAACATCACAGTTCTCTCCCCATGTCCTATGGATCGGTCCCCTTTACATGTATTAAAGTCTAAATAAGTTTAATCCACAGTTCTCTCCCCATGTCTAGATGAATCGTCCTCCTTGTTACATGTATTAAAGGTCAAATAGTTAATCACATTTCCCGCCCCATGTCTAGATAGACCGGTCCCCTTTACATGTATTAAAGGTTCTAAATAGTTTAAAATCACAGTTCTCTCCCATGTCTAGATGGATCGGTCTCCTTTACCTGTTATTAAAAGGCTAAATAAGTTAATCACAGTTCTCTCCCCCATGTCTATATGGAACGGTCTTCCCTTACTTTATTAAAGGTCTACTTACTTAATTTAGTTTCTCTCATCCTCACTCCCCATTCTAGATGGACCGTCCCCTTTACATGTATTAAAGGCTAAAAAAGTTCTCACAGTTCTCACGTCCATTTCTAGATGGCCCTCTCCTTTACATGTATTAAAGTCTAATAAGTTAATCACAGTTTCTCTCCCCCTTTCTAGATTGACCGGTCCCCCTTACATGTATTAAAGGTTCTAATAAGTTAATCACATTCTCCCCCATGTCTAGCTGACCTTTCCCCTTACATGTATTAAAGGTCTATCAGTTATCACACAGTTCTCCTCCCCATGTCAAATGACTCGGGGCTGCCGCAGCGTCACGGCGGCACGGGACGGGCCAACAGGCACGGCACGGAGCCTGGTCGTCCGCGGCGTCGGGGGTCCCCCCTCGGCGGCGGCGCGGCGGGGGCGGTGTCCCCCCCCCCCCCCGGGGGTCCCCCCCTCCTCCCCCCTCCCCCCCCCCCCCCGGTCCCTCGTCCCCCCTCCCCTCCCTCCCCCCGGCGGTGTCCTCCCAGGCGCACGGCCGGTCCTCCCCTCGGGGTCCCCTCCCGGGCACGGCGGCACGCACGGCGGGGGTCGCCCCCCCCCCCCTCTCCCTTACATTATTAAAGGTCTAATAATAATCACAGTTCTCTCCCCCTGTCTAGATGGACCGGTCTCCCTTACATGTATTAAAGGTCTAATAAGTTATCACACAGTTTCTCTCCTCCACCATGTCTAAGGACCTTCCCTCCCTTACATGTCTTAAAGGTCTAATAAGTTAATCACAGTTCTCTCCCCATTTCGATATGGACGGTCTCTCCCTTTACATTTATTAAGGTGGTAAAGTATCACAGTCTCTTCCCCATGTCTAGATGGATCTGTCCCCTTTACATGTATTAAAGGTCTAATAAGTTAATCACAGTTTCTCTCCCCATGTCTAGAGGAATCGGTCCTCATCCTCCCTTTACAGGATATTAAAGTGTATAAGTTAATCACAGTCTCTCCCCATGTCTAAAGATGGCCGTCCCCTTACATGTATTAGAGTCTAATAATAATCCACGTTCTTCGCCCATGTCTAGATGGATCTGGTCCTCCCTTTACATTTATTACCAGGTGTAATAAGTTAATCACAGTTCTCTCCTCCCCATGTCTAATGGATCTGCACCCTTTTATTTACTGTATTAAAGGTCTAATAAGTTAATCAACAGTTCTCTCCATCCCCGTCTAGATGTGATCGTCTTCCCTTTACATGTAGTAAAGGTGTCATAAGTTAATCACAGTTCTCTCCCCATGTCTACGATGACCGGATCCCCGTTGACATGTATTAAAGGTCTAAATAATTGACTCACGTTCTCTCCCCATGTCTATATGATCGTCTCCCTCTCTCTCCCTTTACATGTAGTTAAAAGGTGTATAAGTTAATCACAGTTCTCTCCCATGTCTAGATGGCATCTCCCCTTTACATGTAGTAAAGGTCTAATAAGTTAATCACAGTTTCTACGTCCCCACGTCTAGATGAATCAGGTCTCCCTTTACCCTGTTTAACGGTGTAAGAAAAGTTAATCATCAGTTCTCCTCTCCCCATGTCTAAGGACCGGTCCCCCTCTTTAACCTATATTAACAGGTCTAATAAGTAATCACATTTCTCTGCCAATTCTAGATGGACCGGTCACCCTTTACATGTATAGTCTAATAAGTTATTAACTGTCTCTCCTCCCCATGTCTAGATGGACTCGGTCTCCTTACATGTATTAAGTCTAAAATAATTTATCACAGTTCTCCCCCCATGTCTAGATGGATCGGTCCCCCCTTTACATGATTAAAGGTCTAATAGTAATCACAGTTCTCCTCCCCATGTCCTAGATGGAGCGTCTCCCTTTACAGTATTAAAGGTGTAATAGTTAATCACAGTTTCTCTCCCTCCTCTCCCCATGTCTTTATGGATCGGTCCCCTTACATGTATTAAAGGTCTATAAGTTTAATCACGTTCTCCCTCCCCCATGTCTAGATGGATCGGTCTCCCTTTACATGTATTAAAGGTGTAATAAGTTAATCACAGTTCTCTCCCCATGTCTAGATTGATCTGTCTCGCGCCTTACAATGTATTAAAGGTTTAATAAGTTAATCACAGTTCTCTCCCAGATGTCTAGATGGACCGGCTTCCTTTACATGTGGCTGCAGAAAGAGAACACCCACATTGGGAGAATCTCACCGATAAATTCCGAGCCAACTGTATGTAGTCCCGGACTAAGGTAAGTTGGCGTTTTTGCCTTTCATGTTATTTACTTAATATAATGATGTTGTTATTTTTTTACTTGCATAAACCTAACCTTCCGCAATCCAATCAGATGATTGATTTTATTATTTTATTTAACCTGCTGATTGATGTTCGGATTTGCTGGGGGGGACGGAGACAATGTTTACCATCCGTGTAAGATTACATGTTTGATTATGTAATTCCCCTTTCCCTAGCACCGGGTATGGGCCCCTAATCATCAGGCTGTAGTGAAACTACAAATTCCCAGCATTCCTAGCAGCAGCAGGCACAGAGAAACCTTCCCTTACTTTGGGGGGTTACTAAACTAATTATAAAATACATGCTATTTATTGGCTTGTTTTTTGACTGTAGATGGAAACACATTTTGCACCTCGCTTCAATGGGGCACCAGTAGGCTTTGGGCCTTCCGCGTAAAGGGGTCGCTACTGCACATGCTAATAAGGTATCCCAATATGTGCCCATTTTTTGTGGATTGCAAACCAGCTACCACCCTAAACCTGGTTCCAGCTGCACAAAAGCTCTTTGCTCCCTTGTTAATTAGGCTGATGACACACTAAATTCAATAAATCGTGCGGTTTTGCTGTCCCCTTGTATCTTATCGCTTTCACATGCTTTTGCGTTTTCCATAGTAATAGGAGAACAAGAAAAACGGCATTTCAGATTGATTGTATCCGCTTCTGGTCTGGCTTTTGTATGCGCATTCCATGGATTTTTTACGGATGGGGCGATTTGGCCAGAATCATGCGTTAGAAAATCACAACAAATCTGCAGCACAAGTGGACTTTGCTTCCCTGCGATTCCATTACAAAAATAACAAATGGCTTTCTAGCCACACCCCTTCTTTAGTCACTGGTTCAGACATCTCAAATGTATTCTTGTCACCTTAAATACTTTCAGGGCTATGCACCAATGGACGGTTAGCGTGGCGAACGCAAAGTTAACCTGCCAGCCGACGCAGTGATGTTTATATGCCAAAAGCGGCTTCTATTGCCGCACTTTAATTGTCCAGCTAATAGCTCTTGATGGCCGCTTTACAAATTTTCGGAACGATGGTGTTAATGGAACTGCAGGCGGGGCATGAGTCCTAGTATAGCCACTTAGCCTGGCAGGTGGCCCCGACTTTATATCTTTTCAATGACAGATACCGCCTCCCCCCGTGATTCCAAGTTATGCCACTAACTGCGGACTTACTGTTCGAGATATTATTATTTCACACATTTTCTCCAATACATGTCCCCCACAGTGTTCCCAATCTTGCATGGTGATGCCTGTACCTACACCTTCAGGCATAATCCCTATACCTGCAACCCCTAGCAGTTTATTGCAACATATCGCCATCAAGGATGAAGGACTTTTTCTTTCGATGTCTATTTCTTGGACTGGCTCCTGATGCTGCTATCTGGAAAAGCAAGCCGTGACCACTTGAGAAACTCTCCTACCAACCCTAGTGGTTCGTAAGTTAATACCCTCCGTGTTGGTCCTTATTTTGTTATGAAACTATTTTTCTGCCAACTTCTCGTATAGATACTAAGAAAAAAGTGTAAAATGTAAGAAACACTGAATAACTTGGCTTTGCATAGTTCATTGTGCGCTGTAGGAGCGGATAACAATAACCGTAACAGTTGTTCAATAAACCATCATGTCAAAAATACTATAATTAATCATCGCCATGCACTCCTCTCCCCAGTTTTGCATGCCAATACAGCCCTCTTAGCCCTGGGCTTGTGGTGCTACTTGTTATGTCACGGTTTATAAGGACTTTGTCCATCCTCCTGGGTTATCCAATGTAAAAACAAAGTGTTTTCTCATTGGTTTAGGCCCTGGACCAAGGGGTGGGAGCACTAAATCACGTTTGTCCAATATTGTTTTCTATCAATATTGATGCTTTATAAATTCTGTCCGTCCTGTATTGATCTGTCTTTGCACATTTTCTATGAACAATGAACTGTTTCTTGCGCCATAGTCCGGATCGCTCTGTCGCCATGTGCCGCCGCTTTTAAGATAGGTCACCTGCCCGTTGTGAAGACCCTCCGGCAGGAAGGGCCCACGTTGACGCTCGCACTAAGGCAATTACACATCCCTGCAACATCGCTGCGAAACGGCACAACCACAAGTGTACAAACGCTTCCTGGGATTTGGGGCCAGTGGAACTAAAGGCGGAAATGGCAAGTTCCTAACAGGGGGCGGATGCTTTTATGCTCAAGCGCCACTTCTTACCTGCCCGATATCCCGTATCATCATTTACTGCATAGCGGGAATGCGGTCAGGTAAGAAGCGCGTACTGTGTCTCCATTTAATAGCTTTAACGCGTTGCCCTACATGGTATAGGCAATTTGGAAAGGTGCAGGCAGTGCAAAATCGTTGTTAAACCCCCCGACAATACTGGTGGTAGTGTGGTGATTTTATCGGATTATCGCACTCTCCCATTGTTTCATCATTGCTGCAAACTTTTTTTGTTTTATAAGTTAAAAACGCTGGGTAGTACGGTGGCCTCAGTGGTTTAGCCGAGTCTTCCTGATTCGATTCCACCCTGGACACACTGCAAGGCGTGTGTATGTTCTCCAAATCCCCGTGCTTGAGTGGGTTTCCTCCGGCACTCCGGTTCCCCCACAATCATAAAGACATACTGATAGGAATTGTATGTGCATATATGTGCTTAGTTGTAAGCTGTTCGGCAAGACCTTGATTTGAATGTATAATGTAATTTGTAAGGCGATACGAAGATGTTGGCTATATAAATCCACATAATAAATAATCATAAATATCTTGGTCGGATGACTCGAAACGCTTCAAGACTACATTTCAAGTCCAGTTGATCTATTGAATACACAATATAATAAATAAATGCCTCGCAAAGAGCAAAAAGTAATGTATTGGATCGATTCAGATTACCCGATTCATCATGTCATACTAGAAACGACACAAGGTTGGTGCTAAAGATTGCGAAAGGACTGTTTCCTTGGTCTGCTACTCCAGAATGCAACGAAATTAAAGGATCTCGCTGAAGCTTCTCATTGGCCCCATGGAAAGGAACCACAGACACATGTACAAAACTAAATACTGTCCTTTTATAATGTAACGAACCTTGGTGCTTCCCATACAAAGTACAAACTCTTTCCCTGGTGATAGGAAACATTTCTATTAGTAACTATTCTAGTTACGGGTAAACCTCCCCACTCCCTGTATTTCCTCCTCTTCGTAAATGTCTTACATCTGTGTTTATAAGACTTCAAGGGAAGTTAAAGTGTAATAAACATTGCATGTGAAAGAAGGACCTGAATTACAATATTGGTTTTCTCCCTTTAAACTGGATTTAAAGGGAGACTAACCTGTCCTCTAGATAAGGCACAGTGAAGCTGACAGCAGCCACTAAGAAATGTGTGTGGGCAAGTGTCCTTTTGGCTTTGGTTGGTACTCTGATGAAAAGAAGAGGGAGAAAGGGCCTCAAGCTTATTCATGCTTCATGTGGCGCCACTTCAGTTTCAGACTGGGTCATGTTGGCCAACCTCAGTTTCAGACTGGTCTTTTTGCACTTCAGTTTCATCGAACTGGTCATGTGCCACTTCAGATCAGACTGGTCATTGCCACTTCAGTTTCAGACTGTGTTCATGTGCCACTTCAGGTTCAGACGGGCATGTGCCACTTCAGTTCAGACTGGTCATGTGCCCTTTTCATTTTGAACTGGGTTCCATGTGCCACTTTCAGTTGACTGGTCATTGTGCCACTTCAGTTGCTGGGTCATGTGCCACTTCAGTTTCAGACTGGTCAGCGTGGCACCCTCGTTTCAGACTTGTCATGTGCCACTATCATTTTCTGACCTGGGTCATGTGGCCATCACAGTTTCAGACTGTGGTCCATGTGGCCACTTCATGTTTCAGCCTGGGTAATGGGGGGCCACTTCCAGTTGTCAGACTGGGTCTGGGCCACCTCAGTTTTCAGACTGGGTCATGTGGCCACCTCAATTTCAGACTGGGGGTCTGTGGCCACCATCCTTCATCAGACTGTGTCAGTATCAACCTCACTGTGATTAAGACCTCACTACCAGATAATTAACTGACCTTACATATCTGTCTCCTCGCTGTGTCTGTCCGTCTCTTTCCTCTGTCCTCTCTGTCTTCTTCTGTCCTGGTCTGTCTATAGCACAAAAACGCCTCTTCGGTAGCATCTCGTAATCACAGATGGAGAAAAGTTCTGAAATGCTGCTGAAGAGTGGAGCTGATTGTTAACGTAAACAGGAGGTAATGTTGGATAGCACTGAGATTGACTGCATATCACCGGTTAGACCTGTTATAATATTGCGTACACATGGACAGATGGTGCTACTATTCCATCTCGGTTGACAGAATGGGAGACTCCGATGCATTAGCAGCTCAGCACGAAACCCTAAGATGATCACTGCCCTGATTGAAGAGGAGGGGAAGTTACCTGGCATCAAAGGTAATACTAAAACGACCTCTCCCCGCACCTCTTCCGCCCTTGACATTTGCAGTTCCCTAAGGCCCCCTTTACAGCCTGCTGGTCTGTATTAGATCTTAGACTTAATGATGACGTGCAGAATAATGAAAATCCCCTTCACACTGCCGTGCACACTGCCATCTGCCATCGTAAGTCATCCTCAGCTACCTGTCCAATGAGAGGGGCCGGGCAAATGCCACATACCTGTGTAAACCAAGCCAATCAGTGTGAGCCAAGCCATTCCTGTGATACAAAACCATCAACCATCCAGATCTCGAATGTTCTGAAATCCAAGGCTGCATGTGCAAAGTCATTATGGTGGATATCAGGGTTTTTTCCACTCCCCGGAATTGCCCCAAAACTACGTGTATGTATTGTGCTACACAACATGTTCGGACGTCACACTTGCAAAGGACCTAGGACGCCGAAATTTATTATAATCCCAATCAAGAAATTGTTTTATTACTGTAACGCACGGTTTGAACAAATCTGAAGGTTTGTAACATTTACAGCCCCCCTTATTATACCTTCGCGTCTGTTACAGGGATGGGGAGAACGCCTCTTCCACTTGGCTGCAGCATTGAGGAAGGATATTGTCCCATGATATGGGAAGATGTGAACATCATCAATCTTAATGGACCATTACGGGGACAATCTCACGTTCCCCAATATGGTAACAATCACTCGCATACATAGAATAATGGACAACCCTAACAGGCCTACACACACCAACACTTGATTTAATTCCTCCTCAACGTCTTCAACAGGCATACGCGGGGCACAGGGCAAACTAGGAATGCGCCAAACTCAAATTACAAAAGGTTGTGTGCTTCCACATGGTGCAAACCCTAACTGGTATATTCTGTGCTTTACAGTCTCGGTCTGGGAGTCCATGATTCATACTAGGTGTGTCAGTGCCCGCATAGTGTTTCCACAACTGCCTTGTGGCCACACCTCTTGACTAGTCCAATGTCCTGCTCTGTAAATGTAGTGGGTGGCGATCTGTTGTAGGCTGAATGCCGAGTCAGCTGTGTCTATAACTAAACTTTTAAGACTGGAATTCTGGGAAATAAACCACATTACACATTTTATAAGGTGAATTTGCCTGCTCGTCTGTTTGCGGTGATGGGTCTTTTGATCAGTGTTCCACAAAACGTTTTAAGACCAATGCTTCCGACAGTATAAACCCGGTTAAAAGTTGTCCGGCTCACATTTTAGTAATGGTAAACTCCATCTAGGTGAGTGTGAGGGAAATATTCCCTGCATACTTATACTGTTTAAACGGTTGGTTGCCTCATTAGAGGATTTGGGTTAAAACAATCCAGGGTTGAATTTTCTACTTTGTTTCCTTCTCAAGGTGGGCACCGCAAATCTTGTCACAAAGTCTCACTTTCCCCACCTCGTACTTTTATGGTAAAACCCTCCGCTTTGTAACACCTGTTTCCAAACATTGTCTCCAACGTCCTCAACTCTTCTAAGGAATAAAGCCTTTTCCTCCAACCTTTGGGCACTGCCAAGGACCAGCTTTGTTTCTGAATGGAATGTTTATAACATGTCGTGTTGTAAAAATAACACAAAGCCTTTGGGGTCAAAGCGAAAGAATTAACTTCTTTTTAACTCTCTTCCAGCATGAGATTTGGGGAAAACATTTACTGTGGACGTACCATTGCCGGGCCACCTTGTAAGCCAGGCAATTAGGGAATTCATCTGACTTCATATTGGGGTGTAGAATTTTCTCCTTCTGGGATATTTGGTATTGATTTTGAACCAGCGTTTGTGTAAAGCTGTAACTAGCAAACCCCCAATTCTTTTGACGAATCCTGTCACCTCCCTCATTTTAAAGACCCCCCTGGCCTCTCTCTCTCCTCCCCCTCTTTCTCTTCGCCCCTCCTTCTCCCCCCCTCTCTCTTCGCCCCCTTTCTCTCCTTTCTCTCCCCCTCTCTTTCCCCACTGTTTCTCGTCCCCCTTCCGCTCACTCAGTTTGTGCCATCCATCCTCATCTCTGTACGCCCAATTCAATGCTACTTCGCATCTTGGGTCCAGCGCCATGGCGGTAAAACTGGTGGTTTAGTTTTAACGTTACTTAATGTTTTTCAACATTGCAAGAACGGGTCTGGGTATTCAAGATTAGAAACTGGACCCCTCTTCAAACTTAGTTCTTGAGCTAAGAACTAACACATTGCGTGAAAGAATGGGGGAACCACCACACTGCATCAACTAATGGCCCAGCACAGACAGCCAATCCTCAGGTTAGTCCTTACCCCCGCACCTCTACCCAAGCTCTTTTCTTCTCTAACCCAATCTCTTCTTCTCTACCCAATCTTCTCTCTATCTACCCCAATCCTCTTTCTTCCTACCCCATCTCTTTCTTCTCTACCCTAATCTCTTCTTCTCTACCCTAATCTCTTTCTTCTCTACCCCAATCTCTTTCTTCTCTACCTAATCTCTTTCTTCTCTAACCCTACCCCACATCTTTCTTCTCTACCCATCCTCTTTCTTCTCTATCCCAATCCTCTTTATTTCTCTACCCCAATCTCTTTCTTCTCTATCCCCAGCTCTTATTCTCTACCCCAATCTCTTTCTTCTCTACCTCTACAACCTACCCCAATCTTCTTTCTTCTCTAACCACCCAATCTCCTTTCTTCTCTATCTTCTCCTACCCCAAATCTCGTTCTCTCTAACCCAATCCTCTTTTCTTCTCTCCCCAATCTCTTCTCTTCTCTACCCCCAATCTCTTTCTTCTCTTCCCCAATCTCTTTCTTGTCTCTACCACCAATCTCTTTCTTCTCACCCCAATCTCTCTCTTCTTCTCTAACACCCCCAATCTCTTCTTTCTTCTCACCCAATCTTCTTTCATTCTCTAACCCCAATCTCTTTCTTCTCTAACCCGCAATCTCTTTCTTCTCTAACCCCCCGCATCTCTTTCTTCTCTACCACCAATCTCTTTCTTCCTACCCCCCAATCTCTTGCTCTTCTCTACTACCCCACTCTCTTTTCTTCTCTCTACCCCAATCCTCTTCTTCTCTACCACCCCAATCTCTTTCTTCTCTACCCCAATCCTTCTTTCTCTCCCCAATCTCTTTCTTCTCTACCCCAATCGCTTTCTTTCTTAATCTACTTCTTCTCTACCCCAAATCTCTGTCTTCTCTAAAACCTTCTTCTCTACCCAATCTCTTTCTTCTCTACCCAATCTCTTTCTTCTCTACCCCAATCTCTTTCTTCTCTACCCCAATCTCTTTCTTCTCTACCCCAATCTCTTTCTTCTCCTACCCCACCAATCTCTTTCTTCTTCCCTAACCCCAATCTCTTCTTTCCCGACCCCAATATCTTTCTTCTCTAAACCCTCAAATCTCTTTCCTTCTCTAACCCGCAATCTCTTCTCTCACCACCCAATCTCGTCTCTCTTCTCTACCCATCTCTTTCTTCTCTACCCCAATCTCTTTTCTCTTCTCTACCACCCCAATCTCTTTCTTCTCTACCCCAATCTCTTCCCCTACCCACCAATCTCTTTCTTCCCACCCCAATCCTTTCTTTCATCTCCCCGCAATCTCGTCTTCTCTAACCCCCAATTCTTTCTTCTCTACCCCAAGCTCTTTCTTCTCTACCCCCAATCTCTCTACTCTCTAAACCCCAATCTCTCTTACCCCCCATCTCTGTTCTTCTCTACCCCAATCTCTTTCTTCTCTACCACCAATCTCTTTATTCTCTAACACCCCAATCTCTTTTCTTCTCTATCTCCTCCCCAAACCTCTTTCTTCTCTACCCCAATCTCTTTCTTTTCTCTACCCCAATCTTCTCCTACCCCAATTCTTTCTTCTCTACCCCAATCTCTTTCTTCTCTACCCCAATCTCTCTACCCCCCCAATCTCTTTCTTTCTTCTCTACCCACATCTCTTGTCTTCTCTACCCCAATCCTCTCTCCCCATCTCCTTTCTTCTCTACCCCAATCTCTTCTTCTCTACCCCAACTCTTTCTTCTCTACCCCAATCTCTTTCTTCTCGACCCTCCCAATCTCTTTCTTCCTACCCCCAATCCTTCTTCCTACCCCCAATCTCTTTCTCTCTACCCTTCTTCTCTCTTCTTCTCTACCCCTATACCCAATCTCTCTAACCACCCCAAGCTCTTTCTTCTCTACCCCATCGCTCTTCCTGGTCTAACCCCCAACGCTTTCCTTTCTCTCCCCAAAAAAAAAAAAAGAGGAGAAAAAAAAACAGAGAAAATACCCCCAACCGTGCACCTGGATGAGATGATATTACAGATACCGTACGGGATGAATATGACACTAGGACTGTGGATGAATATTACAGATATACCTGACCTGGATGGATGATATTAGATTATACGTGACCTGGATGGAATGAATTTAGAGTATACATGCCTGGACGAATGATATTACAGATATCACCATGACAGATCGGAATTAATATTCCAGATATCAACATGACTGGAATGGCATGAATATTACAGATATACGTGACCTGGATGAATGAATATTTTAGATATACCATGACCTGGATGAATGATTTTACAGATATACCATGGACCGATGAATTATATTTACAGATATACCAGACCTGGTGGAGAATATAGATATTACGTGACCTGGATGAATGAATCTTAGATTATACCTGACCTGGTGAAGAAATATTAAGCATGTATGACATGACCCAGATGAATTAATATTACAGGATATCCAGATCTGGATGGATGAATTTACAGATATACCGTGACCTGGAGAGAAGAATGTTCAGATATACCATGACCAGATGAATTAACTATTACAGAGATTACCATGACCGGTGATGGATGAATATGTACAGCTATACCATGACCGGATGGATGATATTACGAATACGTGACCTGGTGAGATATTAGATATACCGCTCCTGGATGAAATGAATATTACACGATTATACCATGACCCAACATGAATTAATATTCAAGATATACCATGTCTGGATGACATAAAAACCTTCACACAAGTTATTGGTGCAGGTTGGCTGTAACTGACAATACCCTGATCCCAATCAATATGGTGCATCTGTAGGCCTTTAACCACATAGAGGGTTGTTCATTTACGTAGTTATGTGCATATGTCCAGAAAGCTTTCTGGAAATATATTGAGATCACCAATGATGGTACCAATGTAGTACAACATGAACACTTATAGGTTTGCAAAGTTAAGGAATTGTTATTAGGGGTTATAGTTATTTACCACAAGCGATAAACAAAAAAAACATCCTTCCAAATAAATAGGGTTTTCCAAAATGTCCTTGTATCTCTGTGCGCTCTTGATATATTCAGAGATATAAAAGACCCACTTCAGGGACCAAACACTTCCCATATTCAAATGCAAAGTATAAGGAGGTCCAGACATTGATTAGGTGCAAAAAATGAGAGATTGATAGTAATTGATTTACTCCATTGGTGGCAAATTACAACAAGTTCCTATTGCTCTAATCGGTGAATAAATATGCACCCTTTTTTGCCAATAATTTCAAGTCTGGCACTCTCCTTTGTGGACTTCAAACAAAATATTATATCAGACTGCAAATTAAACAGAAATACAAATTGCAGTTAAAAAAAACAAACAACGATTTACATATCTGGTCATGAAATGCTTATAAATGCCTTAGATATGCATCCCTGGAACACTGATGCGTAGATACAGCATAATTGTCACTCATTTAGGGATCTAAATGCCACTATACTAAACATATAAGCAATTGCGGTCTAATTTTGGCCCATACATGTTTTGTGTGATGCACACAGGACCTACAGGAAGAGCAATCAACATGTTTTTTTTTAATACAAAAGTGTCTGATATCCTGTTAATATATAATTATAAAGGTTGCTTATCTATGTCATCAGTTATATCAGTCTTAGCTATGTTTTATAATCAGTCCTTCGCTAATGTATAAGTTATAGTCGGATTGTGTTAGCTTGTAATCGTTTGCCGTGTTACGCTATGTAATCAGTTATAATCAGTGTTTAGATATGTCATCAGTGTAAAAATCAGTGCTTAGCTTTTATCGGTATTATCAGTACTAGTTATCAGTTAATCTGTTTAAAGTGCTTTAGCGATGTGATCAGATTATTCAGGTTTGATCTTTAGTCAGTTCTAGTAAGTATATCGGTTTAAGTCATGTATATGTGTAGCTATGTCATCAGTTTGATAATCAGTGTTTAGCTATGCATCAGTTATAATCCGGTTGTAGCTACTGTTCATCAGTTATAATCTGGTTTAGCATATCTCAGTATAAATAGTGCTTGCTAGTAGTATTCAGGTTCGTTAGTAATCAGTGTTTACGGCTATATCAGTTGTATAGACAGTTAAATAGGTTTTTTAGACTTATATCAGTTAGTATGTCAGTTATAATCAGTGTTTAGGCAGTTAATCTGTACTTATCAAGTTAAATCAGTGCTTAGCTAGTGCGTATAATCAAGTGTTACTATTCAGCTATCATGGCTGTTAGTATCATCAGTTATAATCTAGTAGTTGTAATCCGTTATAATCGAGCAGTGTTATACGTCTACTGTAGTATCAGTATAATCAGTGTTTAGCTATGTCAATCATTATAATCGTGTTTGCTATGGTCAGGTCAGTTATAATCGGTGTTTAGCTATCATCAGTATAATTAGTGCTTAGCTATTATATCAGTTATAATCAGTGCCTTAGCTATGTTATCAGTATATCATGTTAGGTTTAGTATCCAGTTTAATCCTGCTTAGCTATGTTCATCAGTTATCTAATCAGTTGTTTAGCTATGTCATCGTTATAATCAGGGTTGTTTAGTTCTAATTATATGCTGATCATCAGTTATAATAGTTGCTTAGCTTTATATCAGTTTAACAGCGCTTAGCTATGTTATCAGTTATAAATCAGTGTATATCAGTTAGGTAGGGAGTTCTGTATACCGTACTGACAGTAGGGAGTTCTGTATACTTTACTGATGGTAGGGAGTTCTGTATACTGTACTGACGGTACTATATTAAGATAACCCCCAATCCTTCTGTCCCCAATCCTTCTGTCCCCAGGGGGGTATGTACTCACGTTTTGCTGGTTAACGTTGGCTCCCTGTTCCACCAATAGTTTGGCCATTTCAATATCTCTCTTTCTACAACAGACGTGAAGGGCTGTATCACCATATTCCTAGTATTGACAGGCAGTGTTACTTTTAACACTTGAATTTTACAAACTGGTAATATTAACCATGATTTTGCTTTACAATGTGTGACATCATCCATGCCATGAAGTGGGCAGGAACAAAATAAACCATCAGCCAATCAAAGCATGAGCAGTTAAAGGGAGACTAAAGTAAAGAATAACTTCTTTTGTGCAGTTACTCAACATTTATGTTAATAATGTAAAATATAAAAGGTATTGGAACTCGTTAAGGTTTTCCACAGCTTAAGATATACAGGTCAAGGAACTTTCAATATCCTTATATTTTAAAGTTGGTGGTTAATTAATTTCTATGAATACACAAGATTAGTGTGTCATGTGATAGTGATGACTGACATAGCATAATTGATGACACAGCTAAGCACCAATTATAAAGGATGATATATAGTTAAACACTTATAACTGATGCTATAGCTAAACACAGATTATAACTGATGCTATAGCTAAACACTGATTATAACTGATGACATAGCTAAACACTGATTATAACTGATAACATAGCTAAACACTGATTATAACCTTAATAATTATATAATTAACAGGATAATCAGGACACTTTTGTATTATAAAAAAGAACATGTGATTGCATCTTCCTGTATGGTCTGTGCGATCCACAAAACATGTATGGGCCAAAATTAGACCGCATTGCTTATATTTTGAGTATAGTGGCATTTAGCCCTAAATGATGTGACAATTATGCTGTATCTAAGCACAGGTGATTCCAGGGGATGGCATATCTAAGTATGCTGTATCTAAGCACAGGTGATTCCAGGGGATGGCATATCTAAGAGGCAATTATAAGCATATCACTCACAGGATATGTAAATGTATGTTGTTTTTTTTACTGCATTTTGTTATTTCTTTTATTTTCATTCTGATATAATATTTTGTTTGAAGTCCAAAAGAGAGGTCCAGACATTGATTAGGTGCAAAAAAGGTGCAATATTTATTACTCGATTAGAGCAAATATGAGGTGCAAAAAAGGTGCAATATTTATTACTCGATTAGAGCAAATATGGAAACGTTGTTGTATTTGCACCAATGGAGTAATAAATATATCGATACTCATTTTTTGCACCTAATCAATGTCTGAGTAATAAATATATCGATACTCATTTTTTGCACCTAATCAATGTCTGGACCTCTCTTACCTTTTGCACTTTGAATATTGGAAGTGTTTGGCCTGGGAAGTGGGTCTATATTATATCTCTGATTATATCAGAGAGCGCCAGAGATACAAGGGACATTTTGGAAAACCCTATTTATTGGAAGGATGTTTTGTTTGTTTAGCGCTTTGGTAATACTATACCCCTAATAAAATTCTTAACTTTGAACCTATAAGTGTTCAGTGTTGTACTACATTGGTACATTGGTGGATCTCAAATATAATGTCCAGAAAGCTTTTCTGGACAGATGCAATAACTAACGTATAAAGGAACAACCCTCTATGTGGTTAAAAGGGCCTACAGATAACGTATAAAGGAACAACCCTCTATGTGGTTAAAAGGGCCTACAGATGCACCAATATTGATTGTGCGATCAGGGTATTGTCATATTACAGCCAACCTGCACCAATAAACTTGTGAAGGTTATTATTCATCCAGGACATGGTATATCTGTAATATTAATTCATGTGGGTCATGGTATATCTGTAATATTCATTCATCCAGGTCACGGTATATCTGTAATATTCATTCATCCAGGTCACGGTCTATATGTAATATTCATCCATCCAGGTCATGGTATATCTGTAATATTCATCCATCCAGGTCACGGTATATCTGTAATATTCATTCATCCAGGTCATGGTATATCTGTAATATACCAAGCTGTAATATTCATCCATCCAGGTCACGGTATATCTGTAATATTCATTCATCCAGGTCACGGTATATCTGTGGGATTCAGTTAGATAAACTGGACTTGAAGTTCAGTTTTTGAAGACATTTCACTAGTCAACCGACTGGATCTTAATTGTGAGTTGAGTGGGATAACTAGCGAAATGTCTTTAAGAACTTCAAGTCCAGTTGATGTAACTAAATCCAACACTTCCTGAAGTTTCGTTTTTTTTTCCAAACTCCGAACTTCAGTAAAAGTTCGGAAGTTCGAAAACAAAACCATTAAAGTCAATTGGGAGAAATAGTTTGAAAAGTTCAGATTAAATACATAAAAAATAGCAATAGTAACTTACTATAAATGGCTATGGCACCTGGGAAATGGTCTGGGGAAAATGTCCATATCACCAAAACGTATTTAAACACTTCCTTCCCTCACGATCGGGCAATTGTTGGGTTTCAGCAGGCTACATTGCAAGGTTATGGGCAATTCGAGGATTACTGTATGCTACATTCGAGGGCTACGAAATTGAAGGCTACATTCGAGGGTTACGAAATTGAAGGCTACATTCGAGGGCTACGAAATTGAAGGTTACATTTGAGGGTTACGAAATTGAAGGTTACATTTGAGGGTTACGAAATTGAAGGCTACATTCGAGGGTTACGAAATTGAAGGCTACATTCGAGGGTTACGAAATTGAAGGCTACATTCGAGGGTTACGAAATTGAAGGTTACATTCCAGGTCAGGTCATATCTGTAATTTCATTCATCCAGTTCACGGTATATCTGTAATATTCATCCATCCAGATACGGTATTATCTGTGAATATTCATCCATCCAGGTCACTGGTATATCTGTAATATCATCCCAGATCCCATTTCTGTATCATTTATCCAGGTCATGGTATATCTGTAATATTGCATCTCTCCAGGTCATGGTATATCTTTTAATATTACATCCCTCCAGGTCATGGTTATCTCTGTGTAATATTCATCATTCCGGTCAGTTATATCTGTAATAGTCCTCAGCCAGGTCATGGAATATCTGTAATATTCATTCATCCAGGTCTGTATATCTGTAATAATTACATCTCATCCAGTCATGGTATATCTGTAATATTCATCCTCCATCCATGGTATATCTGTAATATCATTCATCCAGGTCATGGTATATCTGTAATATTCATTCATCCAGGTCATGTTATTCTGAATATGTCATCATCCAGTCACGTTATAGTCTGTAATATTCATTCATCAGGTCACGGTATATCTGTATATTCATTCATCCAGGTCTGGCGTGATAATCTGTATATTCATATCCATCCAGGTCATGGGTATAGGGGTCTGTAATAGTTCATCCATCCAGGTCATGGGTATATCTGTAATATTCATTCATTCCAGGTCACGGTATATCCGTAATATTCATCCATCCAGTGATCCGGTATATCTGTATATTCATTCATCCAGGTCCCAGGTATATCTGTAATATCATATATCCATTCAGGTATATCGGTAATATTCATGTTCAACCAGGTCAGGTATATCTGTAATATTCATCTCCAGGTCACGGTATATCTGTAATATCATTCATCCGTCAGCGGTATATCTGTAAATTCATCCATCCAGGTTCATGGTATATCTGTAATATTCATCATCCAGGTACATGGTATATCTGTAATATTCTTCCATCCAGTCACGGTATATCTGTAATATTCATTCATCCAGGTCGGTATACTGTTCTTCATCATCCAGTCCGGTATATCTGTAATATTCATTAATCCAGGTCACGGTATTCGGTAATATTCATTCATCCAGGTCACGGTATATCTGTATATTCATCCTCCAGGTCCACGGTATATCTGTAATATTCATCCATCCACGTACGGGATATCGGAAGTAATATTCATCCATCCGGTCACGGTAATCTGTAATATTCAATCACCTCAGGTCATGGTTATGCTGTAATATTCACCATCCAGGTCACGGTCTATCGTAATATTCAGTTCAGTCATGGTATATCTGTAATATTCATTCATCAGCTCACGTTATCTGTAATATTAATCCAGGTCACGGTAATTCTTAATATTCTTCATCCAGTCAGGGTTATCTGTAATATTCATCCATACCAGGTCACGGTATATCTGGTAGATTCATTCATCAGCGTCATGGTATATCTGTAATATTCAATCCATCCA
Organism: Hymenochirus boettgeri; assembly: GCA_019447015.1. Classification (NCBI taxonomy): domain Eukaryota; kingdom Metazoa; phylum Chordata; class Amphibia; order Anura; family Pipidae; genus Hymenochirus; species Hymenochirus boettgeri. Next base: position 7,914 of record JAACNH010000616.1, on the reverse strand, counting down.
GTCAGGTAACTGTAATATTCTCAGTCATGCCGTATCTTCATCGGTCATGGTATATCTGTAATATTCATATCACATCCAGGTCATGGTATATCTGTAATATTCTCCATCATTATGTAACGGTTTTCATACGAGCATCTATATTTATCACAGGTCGTTATTTTAATTATCCACCGGTCACGATATATCATCGATAGTATATCTTACATTCATCACAGGTCAACGGTAACTATTTCTTCTCTCAGTATGGATTCCATATCATCCATCATGGTCGTATAATCTGTAATATGCGATTCATCCGGTCATGCGAATATCTGTATAATTCATCATCCCAGGGTATCCGCGTATATCTGTAATATTTTCCATCCAGGTCAGGTAATATTGTAATACTTCATCCATCCAGGTCATGGTATATCTGTAATATTCATTCAATCCAGGTCACGGTATATCTGTAATATTTCCATCGCAATCCATGGTTCACGGTATATCTGTAATATTCATTCATCCAGGTCACGGTATATCTGTAATATTCATCCATCCAGTCACGGTATATCTGTAATATTCATTCCATCCGTCTCAACGTTATTCACTCCCCCGTGTAATATTCATTCATCCAGGTCACGGTTATATCTGTAATATTCATTCATCCAGGTCACTGGTATATCTGTAATATTCATCATCCATCACGGTATATCTGTAATATTCATTCATCCAGTCATGGTATATCTGTAATATTCATTCCATCCAGGTAACAGGTATATCGTAATATTCATTTCACCGAGTCTCCGGATAATCTGTAATATGTCATTCACCAGGTCACTGGCTATATCTGTATATTCAATCATCGGATCCGTAGAAATTCATGGTCATACAGTCGTGTATAGATTCAATCCATCCATCATGGTATCTGATTACGGGTCACGGTTATATCTGTTTATGTGCATTCATCCGGTCATGGTATATCTGTAATTTCATTCCATCCGTCAGGAATTCGAAGCAGCTGTCACGGTCTATCTGTAATATTCATCATCTCAGGTCAGGTAATATCTGTAAATTTCAGTCCATCAGGTCAGGTTATCTGTATACATTCATCCAGGTCATGTATATTGTAATAGTCATTCCACCCAGGTCATTGGGTATATTCTGTAATATTCATACATCCAGGATCATGGTATATCTGTTAATATTCATTCATCCAGGTCAAGTAGATCTGTAATATTCATTCTCAGGTCGACGGTAATACTCTGTATATTCATTCATCCAGGTCATCGGTATACTGTAATGATATTCATCCACGGTCACGGTAGATCTGTACTATTCATCATCCAGGTCCGTCACGGTATATTACCATCAGTCACGTATATCTGAAATTCATTCTCCAGCTCACGGTATATCTGATCCTCACAGTAGATTCTTATTCACAATCCAAGGTCAGGTATACTGTAATATTCATCCATCCAGGTCATGGTATATCTGTAATATTCATCATCCAGGTCCCGGTATTCTGTAATATCAGCCATCCAGGTGCGGTATATCTGGAATATTCATGCATCCAGTCACGGTATCATCTAATATCATTCATAATCCAGATACGGTATATATCTGTAATATTATTCATCCAGGTCACGGTAGATCGGTATATATCCATAGTCAGTTAACTATATCATTCACTCACGGATATCGTAATATTCATCCATCCCAGTCACGGTATATCTGTAATATTCATCAATCCAGGTCATGGTAATAACTGTAATTTCATACATCCAGGTCACGGTTATTCTGTAATATTAACGTGTACGACTTATCATCCAGGTCCCGTATATCGTGTAATATCATTACCAGGTAGGTATTCAATATTCATTCATCCAGCTCACGGATATCTGTAATATTCATCCATCAGGTCACGGTTATATAGTATCATACTCCAGCTACGTTATCTGTTATTTCATCCACAGGTCAGGTAATTCTGTACTATTCATCCATCAAGTCATCGGTATTCTTTCAATATTCATCATCTCAGGTACGGTATTTCTGTAAAATTCATCCCAGGTCATGGTAATCTGAATATCTTCACCCAGCTACAGTATCTGTAATTCATCTCATCCAGGTCCGGTATATCTGATATAATCATTCATCCAGGTCACGGTATCATCGTTAATATTTAATCCAAGGTCACGTAGAGTATATACATCGGTCATGGTATTTCGAATATACCATCCAGGTCTGGTATATCCTGTAAGTTTCATTCAATCGAGGTCACGGTATATCTGCATATTCATTCATCCATGTCATGGTATATCTGTAGTCTATCAGTCATGGATATTGGTTTATTCACTCACATCCAGGTCATCGGTATATATGTAATATTCATTCAGCGATCGGCCGGTCTTAATCTGTAATATTCATTCATCCGGGTCCATGGTATATCTGTTAATATTCATCCATCCGGGCACGGAATAATCTGTAATTATTCATCCCGGGTACAACGGGTAATCTGGTTAATATCATCATCCAGTCATGGTATATCTGTAATATTCACATCCAGTTCAGGGTAATCGTTAATATTCATTCATCCAGGTCACGGATATTCTGTAATATTCATGCCATCCAGGTCATCGGTATACTTAATATTCCCATAAGTCACGTATATCGTAAGATTGCATTATCCAGGTCACGGTATATCTTAATAATTCATCAAGTCTCGTGACGGTATATCTTACATATCTTATTCCTCGTCACGGTATAATTGTAATCTCATTCATTCAGGTCACGGATATCTGTAATATTCATCATCCAGGTACGGTATATCTGTAATATTCAGCTCCATCCGTCATTGTATATCTGTAAGATTCTCATCCAGGTCACGGTATATTCGGTAATATCATCCATCCCAGGTCATGGTAATCTGTAAATTCTCTCATCCCAGTCATGGTATATCTGTAATCTTCAGTCAGCCAGGTCACGTATATCTGTAATATTCATTCATCAGGTCATGGTTTCCATTCTATAGGTGGTATCTGTAATATTCTTCATCCCAGGTCACGGTATATCTGTAATATTCATTCGATCACGTATTCTGTAACATATGGTCACGGTATATATGTTTTCCAGTCGTATTATGAAATTCATCCATCCAGGTTTACGGTTATCTTAAATACTTCATCCATCCAGGACGGTATATCTGTAATATCACCATCAGGTCACGGATATCGGTAAATTCATTCATCCAAGGTCACGATATATCTGTAATATTCATTAATCCAGGGTCACGGTTATCTGTAATATTCATCCATCCAGGGGTCAACGGGTATATCTGTAATATTACATCCATCCAGGTCACGGTATATCTGTAATATTCATCCATTCCAGGGTCACGGTATATCTGAATATTATTCGATCCGGTCACGGTATAATCTGTAATTCTTCATCCATCCCGGTACGTATCCTGTAATATTCTCCATCCAGTCACGGTATATCTGTAATATTCATTCATCATCAAGTCACGGTATATCTGTAATATTCATTCACAGTCACGGTATATCTGTAAATTCATTCATCAAGGTCAGGTATATCTGTAATATTCATCCCATTCAGGTCATGGTATATCTGTAATATTCATCATCCAGGTCTTGGTATATCTGTAATAATTGATCCGATACCAGGTCATATATTCATTCATCCAAGGTTCACTATATCCTTGGTTTAATATTCATCCATCCCGTCCGGTGATATCTGTAATGATTCATCCATCCCGGTCACGGTATATCTGTAATATTCATTTATCCAGGTCACGGTATATCTGTAATATTCATCTCCAGGTCAGGTATATTCTGATATTTATTCATCAGGTCACGGTATATTTGTAATATACTTCATCCAGGTCATGTATATCTGTTAATATTCATTCCTCCAGGTCACGGTATATCTTAATATTCATCATCCAGGCACGGTATATCTGTAATATTCATTCATCCAGGTCTGTATATCTGTAATATTCATTCATCCAGGTCACGGTATATTCTTAATATTCATTCCTCCAGGTCTCGGTATATCTGTAATTATTCAATCCATCCAGGTCATGGTATATCTGTAATATTCATTCATCAGGTCCATGGTAATCTTAATATTCTTCATCCAGGCGGTACTCGTAAATTTCTCTCGCAGTCATGGTTACTGTAATATTCATCCATCCAGGTCATGGTATATCTGTAATATTCATTCATCCAGGTCTTGGTATATCTGTAATATTCATTCATCCAGGTCACGGTATATCTGTAATAATTATTTATCCAGGTCACGGTATATCTGTAATTTCAATGCCATCCGTTAACAGGTCATATCTGTATATTCATCCATCCAGGTCATGGTATAACTGTAATATTCATTCATCCAGGAGTCATCCTCCAGGTATATCTGTAAATTCATCCATCCAGGTTACATGGTATATCTGTAAGAATTCCATTTCCATCCAGGTCACGGTATAATCTGTAATATTCATCCATCCAGGTACGGTATATCTGTAAATATTCATCCATCCGGTCACGTGTATATCTGTATATTCATCCATCAGGTCACGGTATGATTACTAATGATAACAAAGCTAACAACTTATTATAACTGCTGACACAGTAAACACTGATTATAACTGATGACCACAGCTAACACTATAACTGATTCAATACACACTGAAAACTCTTATAACATTTTACGCTTAAACACTGATTTATAACTGATGACACAGCAAACACTGATTATAACTGCTGAACCGCTAAACAGTGATTATAGAAACGGGTGACACAGCTAAACACTGATTATAACGTGTGACAACAGCTAAACACTGATTATAACTGATGACACAGCTAACACTGATTATAACTGATGACACATCTAAACACTGATTATAACTGATGACACAGCTAAACACTGATTATAACTGGATGACACAGCTAAACACTGATTACAACTGATGACACCAGCTAACACTGATATACAACTTGATGACCCACAGCTACAACACTGATTATACCTGATGACACAGCTAAACACTGATTATCAACTGATGGAATAAGCTAAAACACACTGATTACAACTGATGACATAGCTAACACTGATTACACTATGACAACAGCTAAACACGTGATTATAACCTGATGACGACAGCTAAACACTGATTATAACTGATGACAACATGCTAACCTGATATAACTGATGACATAGTAAACCTGATTATCAACATACAGAAGTTGACAAACAGCTACACACTGATTAATCAACTGATGACACCAGCTAAAACACTGATTATACTGACTGACCAGCTAAACACTGATTATAACTGCATGACATAGCTAAACACTGTTTAGATCCTGATGACATAGGCTAAAACACTGATTATAAAACTGATGACATAGATAAACAGGCGAATACGTGGCGGGACATATAGAATACCTCTAAACAACGCGGTATTACACACTGATGACATCTTAAACATTGATCATCAAAACTGATTGACATCATCAACACTGATTATAACTGATGACATAGCTAAAAAACACGGATTATAACATATGACATAGCTAAACATGATTACACTGATGCACATAGCTAAACATGATTTAATAACTTGATGACAGTAATGCTAAACACAGATTACAAATGTATGACGAACAATGATAAACTAGACTAGATAACCTGTATGAATAGATACATGTCGTAAACAACATACTAATGACACAATCATAACTGATGACATAGCTAAACACTGATTATACTGCTGACACACTAAACACTGATTTAACTGATGACATAGCTAAACCTGATCGTGGACACACTAAATGATTGTACTGTCACACTCTATAACACTGAATTATAACTATGATGACACAGCTAAACACTATTCGGTGACATGTAAACTAACTGATTATCACAATATGAAGCTAAACACTTAACTGATGTATAGATAGCATGATTAAACGGATGACAATAGCTAAACAGAGTTACTAACTGATGACATGCTAAACTCGGTTATAACTGTAATGATCCTAGTAAGACACTGTTATACAGATGACATAGCTAAACACGGATTAACAACTGCATGAATAGCTACAACATTGATATAACTGAATGGACATAGCTAAACAACGGATATAACTGATGACATTATGCTAAACACGGATTATAACAGATACAATAGCTACACACTTATTACACTGATGACATCCTAAACACTGTATTCTACTGGACTGACATCGCTAACCAGATTACAACTGATGACATAGATAAACACAGATTACAATGATGACTAGCTAAACAACTGATTAAATAACAGATGACATATCTACACTGATTCAACTATGACATAGCTAAACACTGATTATAACTGATGACACAGCTAAACACTGATTATAACTGATTACATAGCTAAACACTGATTACAACAACTGAATGACCACCGCTAAACACTGATTATACTGATGACACCGCTAAACACTGATTATAACTGATCACACAGCTAAACACTGATTAAACTGAATTGACATAGCTAAACAACTGATTTATAACTTATGAACATAGCTAAAACACTGATTAACTGATGATTAGATAAACACTGATTATAACAGATGACATAGCTAAACCGGATTACAACTGATGACATAGCTAACATTGTGTCTAACTGATGACGATAGCTAAACACTGATTATAACCCTGGGATGACATAGCTAAACCGGATTATACAGATTACATAGCTAAACACTGATTACAACTGATGACATAGCTAAACCCCTGATTATACCGATGACATAGCTAAACATGATTATGACTGATGACATGCTAAATAAACCTGATTATAACGATACATAGCTAAACCGGATTATAACAAATGACATCGAAACACTGATTATAACAGAGACATAGGCTAAACGACTGATTACACTGATGACATAGCTCAACACTGATTACACTGATGACATAGCTAAACACTAATTACAACTGATGAACATACTAAAACACTGATTATAACTGATGTCATAGCTAAACACTGATTTAACTGATGACATATCAACACAGATACAACTGATGACATAGATAAACACCAGATTACAACTGATGACATATAAACACAAGATTCTACGGATGCCATAGATAAACACTGTTTATAACTATGACATAGCAAACACATATTACAACACTGATGACATAGCTAAACACTGATTATAACTGATGAACATAACGTCTAACACATGATTATAACTGATGACATATCTTAAACACTGAGTTATCACTTATGACATATAGCTAAACACTGATTACAACTGATGACATAGCTAAACACTGATTACAACTGATGACAAGCTAACACTTGATGACACTGATGACATAGCTAAACACTGATTATAACTGTTGACATAGCTAAACACTGATTATAACTGAGTCATAGCTAAACACGATTTAGCCAACTGATGACATAGCTAAACACTGATTTATAACTGATGACTACTAACACGGATTAAATGATGACAGTAGCTAAACACTGATTCTAAAACTGATGACATAGCTAAACACTGATTATAACTGATGACATAGCTAAACACTGATTATAACTGATAACATAGCTAAACACTGATTATAACTGATACTAAACACTGATTATAACTGATGACATAGCTAAGCACTGATTATATAACTGATGACATAGCTAAGCACTGATTTTAACTGATGACATAGCTAAACACTGATTATAACTGATTACATAGCTTAACACGGAGTATAACTGATTACATAGCTAAACACCGAATATAACTTATAACATAGCTAAGGACTGATTATAAAACATAGCTAAGGACTGATTATAACTGATGACATAGATAAGCATCCTTAATAATTATATAATTAACAGGATAATCAGGACACTTTTGTATT
>JAACNH010000615.1:153271-169767 GCA_019447015.1 Hymenochirus boettgeri | reverse complement strand
GTAAAGAAATGGGTTTTCCCTTCCCGGATCACCCTTAGCTTTGCTGGGTATAAAATGGCATATTCTAGGCCTGCTTTACGGAGCCTCTGCTTCACAGCCAAAAAGGTCGCTCGTCTCCGCTGAAGGTCTGGCGAGTAATCCGGGAATATCGTGATGCTGGTATTGTTGTACTGGAGGGCGAGTAATCCGGGAATATCGTGATGCTGGTATTGTTGTACTGGAGGTTTGTAGCTGTGCGCGCCCTCCTCAGTATTGCGTCCCTGTCCCGCGAATTCAGGAGCCTCACGATAATCGGCCTGGGCCAACTCCCGGGCGGAAGGGGCCTGTTCGGGACCCGATGTGCCCTCTCTACCGTGAAGGCTGCGTTGAGGAGGTCACTCTCGAACTTTTCCCTCAGCCATTGTTCTGTAAAGTCCTCTGCGCAGTTCCCCTCCGCTTTCTCCGGGAAGCCCACCAGGCGTAGGTTCTGTCGCCTCGATCTATTTTCAAGATCGTCGGCCCTTTCTTTATATTGTTGCAGCTCCTGCTGTAGGTGTGTTATGTTCGCTGGGATCGGTTGGACAGTGTTTTCCAGTATGTCTATCCGCGATTCCACGTCGTTTACCCTTTGACGTACTTTGTGTAGGTCTTGTCGTAGTAGGCCCACGTCCACGTGTACCTCTTCTATTAGTACCGTAAGGGTGGATCTTGTGTCTCTTATCGCTTGCAATAAGCTAGAGTGTATTTGGGGCAGAGTGAGCTCAGGTTCATGATCCGGAGTGGGCTCAGGCTCACGATCCGGAGGGGCAGCTGGGCTCGGTGCTGGCATTGCGTCTGTGGCCGGGGTATCCTGCGTCCGCGCAGCCACGTGGTGTTCCGTGTCGGTTCCCTTCTGCCTTGCGAACCTGCTGAGTCTCTCTGCCGCCGAGTCCATCTTACCCCTCTTGTCTTTGTCTTTGTTTCTGCCCATCTGGGGGTTGCTTAGTCTAGGTGGGAGCCGGATATTTGATCGGATTGTTGAAATTTATGGAGGAGTCCGTTAGTGCACAACCTCTCAGTCCGCCATCTTGGACACGCCCCCAACACAGCACTTTAATTGGAGGTATTTTGCCTTCAACACTAAAAGCCCTATGTAATAAAAGTTATTTTCGTTAAAAATGGTGCTACTTAAATAACATCTGATTGGTTGGGGAAAAATTAGCACATTTTTAATAATAAGAACTTTTATAAGGCCTGTTAGTGTTGAAGGCAAAATTCCTCCAATTAAAGTGCTGTGTTAGGATTAACCACAGCAAAGGAAGAGGTTTCATTTTTAACAATGAGAACTTTTATTACATAGGCCTTTAACCACCTTATTAAAAGAGGAGTGAGTTAAAGCCTGGTGTACTAATTCAATGTACGGTCAGGGTGTGTACACCATTAAAACAAAAAACTGGTTGATTGTCAGTTACCTACACCCAACTGATATATTCTGCTTTTTATTACTTGCATTATTAACATGCAGGGAGATTCAATAAAAGTTCTTATTTAAAATGGTGCTAATTTTGCCCCAACCAATCAGATCTTATTTAACATTTGAAAGCTAACATCTGATCGGTTGGGGCAAAATTAGCACCATTTTAAACTATAAGAACTTTTATTGAATAACCCTGCAGATATTTAAGGATAATTAATGCCCATTCTCTATTTCTATCTTTGCCGGACAAAAATAGAACTTATTATTAAATATCTGGTTATAAATGCTTTAATGAACTGGTAAAAATAGCAGTTAGGGTTGCAGGCAGATAATTGACAAGTCACTAGTTTTTTGTTTTAAGGGCGGATATGCACTTTAAGAGTTTTCGAGTGGATCTGGACATCCAGAAGAGGCAAAGTGATCTTCGTCATAATTCCTGACTCACATTCCTAAGTATACAGTGTCACAGGAGGCCAATCTGACAAGAGGAAGCAATTGGACTGCTGCTTGTAAATTAAGCATTGAAAAGGAGAAAATATAGTGCAGTGGTTTACAGTAAAGCTGCCAGCAGATGGCAGAAAGTCAAACAAAGTTCCGGGAATTATACAAATTTCTGGAAAGAAGAAATACTTCAGTGCTGAACACCCATGTCTCCCCCACAAAAGCGGCAGCAAGTGCCATTGGTCACAGAGCTGTTGGATATTGCTGGGCTGCTCAGGCTGCTGTTTTAACTGGGTTAGGAAGCCACTTTTCCTTTCTCTCCATGGGATGCTTTTTCCCCAGACACAAAAGGAATCAGCTCCTCAGCTTCAGCCTTTGCACCTAAGGAGAGCCCTGTTAAGAGTTGTTCTCCAGGTTTCTTTTTTTCATTACAAATGGTAGCATCTTCAGTCTCAGAGGCAGTCAGCACCCATGGAAACAGAGGTTGCCAAGTCTACAAGTAGCAACCTGTTGTTTTAGAGACGTAATTAATATGCTCTCAAAAATGGAGCAAAACTTTCTTATAACATATAGCATGAGACTGCAAGATATCTGTTGTAAGAAAGTTGTGTTTCTATTTTATGCTCAGTCGAGGGCTTTTTGCTCCTTTTGGTCCACCTTTCGATAAGCTATCTAGCTGCCTTGTCTCATATGCTCTCAAATAAGCTTGTCAAAGTGCAAGAATCTTAGTATTAGCAGTAAAGTTATTAATAAAACTAATAATTATGTCAATGAGAAAATTCAGCACAAATATATAAATAAATACTTCATTATGCTCTAATAGTTAGGTCTCACAATGCGCATTGCATTACATTTTGCAGTTGCCCAGTACAGAGATTAGCATATTTGACCCATCCAACAGTCATTTAGTAAGAAAATTTCAAGTACCGTATATACTCGAGTATAAGTCGATCCGAGTATAAGTCGAGGTACCTATTTTTACGTGAAATAGCCAAATCCATTACCAGTAACCCCTAATTCCTTGGCACTCCAGATGTTTGGAAACTACAACTCCCAGCATGATTTGTTGCTGGGAGTTTCTGTTTCTAAACATGTGGAGTGGCAAAGTTCAGTAAACTTTTAATTAAGCTTACCATCATTTACAATTCTCCTGAACCCCATATTGTAAAGGGCCCTCTGACCCCATATAGTAAAGGGCCCCCTGACCCCCATATAGTAAAGGACTCTGATCCCAATAGTTAAAAATGTCACCTGAGAGTTGTAGTTTCAAGCTGTCATTTGCATTGTACTAGCAGCTGTTTTTTTTTCCCCAAACTGAGGAGACCCATCAGATTTACAGCATCCAGATGAGCAGTGACAGTGCTGAGTGAGTCCAGCAGCCAGACTACAGGAAGCAGGAATGATTGTAAAGGCAGATCAGCTCCTGTAACTTTCTATGCAGATTAACACAGCACCACCTTCTGGTTACTATCCACAATTGCAGAATTTGAATCTAAATTAGGACTTGACCCGAGTATAAGTCGAGGTTAGGTTTTCATGCTAACTATAAAGCCTGAAAAATTCGACTTATACTCGAGTATATACAGTAAGTGAGCATCCTGGGAAGAAAAAAGTCCATTTTATAACCTAACATGGCATATTACTACAGACTTCAGCAAAGCCAAGTGTATAAAATCCATTGAACTTCATGCTGAGTCTCCCTCATTCTGGGGTGGTCTCCCGCACTCCCACGAGACCACCCCAGACTCCCGGACTTGAGAGGAGACTTGAGTCTCCTCCAAAGTCACGCCCACTTTCCAAGGACATGTGCCCTGGAACAACTCTAACCGCGCCTCCCACCAACCCTAGAACACAGGCCAAGCCCTTGTGATGCCACGCCCCTGTGTGACACCACGCCCCCTTTCCCTACCCTGCCCGGAAGCCTGAAGGGGCAGGGTGGGATGTCTGATGCTGTAAGAACAAAGCCCAGTGTGTAGTTTTCCAGGAAAGGGAGGGGGGAGTGCAGCAATTGAGAGCCTGATCATGATCTCTCTTGTCCGCTTTCCCAGTGGCTACTAAGGAGGTGAGGAATGTTAATGTCAGTACTGCTTTCTCTACCTTCTCTATATAGTATTTATTTGAATGGGACAGCCTACTTATGCTGCCAGCTCTTTTCCCTGGTCCTGCACGGCAGTATGAAACAATGGGTTAATCCCCCTTGTGACGTCATCTGACAGGCCACTCCCCAAGCTGATAAATTGCTCCACAGCCCTCTTACCATTGTCTTTTTTCCTCCTGTCCTCGGTCAGGCCAGCTGCTCTCTCTCCCTCCACTAAAGGGTTAAGCTCTCTCCTACTCCAAGCTGTACCTCACGCTTGCGTAAGGGTACAGTGCGGCCGCACCTTCCGCCGGAAATCTCGCAAGAGCGCATGACGTCATCACGGAAGTGGCGACTTCCGGGTTTCAGCTTGAAAATAGGGCGGCTAAGCGGTTTTTGCCTGCTTATTGCAAGAAAAGACGTTCCTGGCTCCAGGAGACTCCTGTTAAAGTGTGGTGCTGTGCAAACCTGCACTGTCTTGCCTAACTGTGAGTACTTCTTTACAATGGTGCCAGATGTCTAGATTGCTTACTTTGTAATTCAATCTAAATCCTGAACATATTTCAATTTTTCCTAAATTAGTGTTTGCTTCCATGAGTTCTCACGGAAGACACAGATACTCATCAAAAGGGTGAGCAGCATTTTAATGAGAGAGTGTATAATTGTTTTGGATCAATTATACTTATCTTTTTATTAATTTTCTGTACAGATCATCCAGAAGGGAAAGAGAGGATGACCATAACTTGTATGCCCAAGAATATAGAATCGAATGTGCAACTTGTGATAATGCGGCTATCAGGGGTCAAAAGCTATGTGGAGTCTGTCTGTCTTTACATGAAAAGCCTTCAACTTCATCAGATAAAATTTTGTCTTCTGTTAAAGGATTGATTGACTCCTCCCTTAAAGATTTCTCCAGATGCATGATTAATCAAGTTTCAGATGTGATTAAATCAGCTATTCCTACAGCAGGTCAGCGATCTCCAATCTCACCCCAGTTTCAAGCCGCTTCAGACCAAACTGAACCAGGAGAGTTGATAGAAGGTGACTTAGGCCCTATTCCAGCAGAGCCAAGTCGTGAGTCTTCCTTAACCCATGAAATATTGGCTGGTTTAATTTCCAAGATGAGAAAATCATTGCTAATCTCTGAACCTGAGATGCCAGCTCCTTCGGATTTGATGTTTTCTGTGAAAACAGATGAAACTATATCTTTCCATGTACATGATCGCATTAAAGATATTATTAAAAAAGAATGGGATTCGCCAGATAAAAGATACTCTGCCTCTCAAAACTTTAATAATACTTACCCAATTAAACAAGTTGATTCTTCCTTCTGGGACAATCCACCGAAAATAGATACACCTATAATTAAAGCAGCAAAATTCACTTCTTTGGCAACAGAAGGTTCTGCGGTTCTCAAAGATCCGATGGATAAAAGGGAAGAATCTCTGCTTAAAAGAATTTATCATTTATCAGGGGCAGATCTTAGACCCCCTATTGCAATAAGCAGTTTTGCTAGGGCTAATAAAATCTGGATCCAAGAGCTGGAAGAAGCTATCAAGAATGGTTCCCCTAAGGAAGAACTGCTTTCTATGATTAAGGATGTGAAGCTTTCAAACGAATTTGTTGCTGAGGCATCAATGGATTCGATCAAGTTGGCAGCTAAGACCATGAGTGCTTCAGTGGTAGCTAGGAGATCGGTGTGGCTCAGACAATGGAGGGCCGATAATTCTAAGCAGGGCCTATCATCTCTTCCCTATGAGGGTGGTCTCTTATTTGGCAGCAAACTAGAGGAATTGATCTAGAGGAATTCTTCAAAGAAAAGCCTTCCTCTTTCTAGACCTCAGAGGAATGTGTTTCCAGCAGCATCAACTTCCACCTTCAAAGATGCCAAACAGTATAGGCCTGGGAGACCCTTTGCTCAGAGGGGGTCATGGCGGTCCAACCCCCCTCAGTCCTTTCGTGGCAGAGGAGCCAGTACCAGAGCACGTCCTTTATGACAGTCAAGAAGCCCATCGTCTGAAAGTGGGAGGAAGGCTTTCCGGTTTCCACAACATATGGGCTCAAACGACTCAGGACTCTTGGGTCCTACAAATTATAAAGCATGGGTACCGACTAGAATTTCTTTCTTTTCCCCCTCAAGGTTCCCAAGTGCCAGCAGGCCAGGAAAACTCTGTCCTGTATTCCCTGGTTCACAACAATGTCATAGAACAGGTCCCTGTTTCCCAAAGAGGGAAAGGTGTTTATTCTCCTCTCTTTTTCCGAATAAAGAAGTCAGGGGATATCAGACCTATCCTCAACTTAAAATATCTCAACCAATTTCTGCAAATAAAAAAGTTTCGTATGGAAACACTTCAGTCTGTCACCATTCAGCTGAACAAATAGGATTGGATGTCGAAGATAGACATCAAAGACGCCTACCTGCACGTGCCGATCCATCGAAACCACCGCAGATTTCTTCGGTTTTGTGTCAACCAGTCACATTACCAATACAGAGCACTTCCATTTGGTCTGGCAACTGCTCCAAGGCTGTTTACCAAAGTTTTGGTTCCCTTAATTGCGCATCTTCGAATGCAGAAAGTCCAGGTATATGCATACCTGGACGATATCCTAATAAAAGCCAAGACCCAGTCCCTACTCAGGGATCATATGCGCATAATCAACCGGCGCGTCTAAACAGTTACCCTGACAACGCTTTGCGCGCATAATCACCTGGCGTTTCGCGCATGCGCATAATCAACCGACGCGTGTGTTACTGAAGGTACGCTGATGGAGGTACGCAGAAGTAAATTATGCCGCACAGTAAAAGACTTTCCTGCACGAAAGGAAATGAAGGGGCTGAGAGGCTGCGGTGGGGGAGCTACAGCACTGTCAATGCACTCTGTAATTGCCTGGAGGGAAATAACAGCAGCAGCCCAAAGAATAGAATGCACCCCAAGTGGCAAAAAGAGGTAACTGCAGGACACACACACACGGACACAGGGACGCACACTTGCATTTTATTATATAGGATAACATTATACAGGTATTATTATATTATATAACATTATATGGATATTATTATATTATATAACATTATATGGGTATTATTATATTGTATAACATTATATGGCTATTATTATATTATATAACATTATATGGGTATTATTATATTATATAACATTATATGGGTATTATTATATAACATTATACAGGTATTATTATATTATATAACATTATATGGGTATTATTATATTATATAACATTATATGGGTATTATTATATTGTATAACATTATATGGGTATTATTATATTGTATAACATTATATGGGTATTATTATATTATATAACATTATACAGGTATTATTATATTATATAACATTATATGGGTATTATTATATTATATAACATTATATGGGTATTATTATATTGTATAACATTATATGGGTATTATTATATTGTACTAGACATTAAGCCCGCTACAATAACAGGCGCTAGAAGCACAGAGTACCCTCTTAGTGTCCCAAGGCCAGAGTCCCCCCTCTGTCCAAGACCAGGGGCCCCCTCTGTCCCAAATCCAGGACACCCCCTCTGTCCCAAATCCAGGACGCCCCCTCTGTCCCAAATCCAAGGGCCCCCCATCCATACACTTTGGAGGGACCTTTTCCCCTCAGCCACTGTCCATACACTTTGGATAGAACTGTTTTCCCTCAGCCCTCCATAAGCTAACTGTCCTTTTCCTTTAAGTGTGTTCTCTAAAGAGGTCTTCTCTCTCTTTAACTGTTACGCTATTACCTGGAAATAGCAGGAACTGTGCAGCCATCCGTACGCATGTAAACAGTTACCATGACAACGCTTTCCGCGCATGCGCATAATCAACCGGCGCGTCTAAACGCTAAAACAGTAACCCTGACAACGCTTTGCGGCTAATCACCTGGCGTTTCGAGCAGTGCGCAATACTCAACCGACGCGTTGTGTTACTGAAGGTACGCTGATGGAGGACGGCAGAAGTACATTTATGCGCCACAGTAAAAGACTTTCCTGCACGAAGGAAATGAAGGGCTGAGACGGCTGCGGTGGGGGAGCTACAGCACGTCAATTGCACTCTGAATTGCCTGGAGGGAATAACGCAGCAGGCCCAAAGAATAGGAATGCACCCCAAGTGGCACAAAAATGAGGGTAACTGAGGAACACACACACACGGACACAGGACGACACTTGCCATTTTTATTTATAGGTAACATTATAAAGGTATTATATATGATTTATAACATTTATATGGATATTATTCTTTAATAACATTATATGGGGTATATTATATTATATAACTGATACAGGATCTTATATATATAACATGAATGGATATTATTAATTATAAAACATTATATGGGTATTATTATATTTAATAAAATATATGGGTATTTTTATATTATATACCATTAATGGGTCTATATAATATATAACATCAATGGTAATCATTATATTATATAACATTCTATGGGTTATTATTATATTATATAACATTATAGGTATACTTATATTATCTAAACATATAGGGGTCTTTTATATATATTACAATTAGATGGGTATTTATAAACATTATATGGGTGAGTATTATATGTGATAACATTATAGGGTATTATTTATTATATAACCTTATTAGGGTATTATTATTTATAAAAATTATATGGGTTTATTATATTAATAACATATATCGGGTATTATATATTAATACATATAGGATATTATTATATTATATAACTATATGGATATTATTATATTATATAAATTTATGGGTATTATTATCTTATAAAAATAATGGGTATATAGATATAGAAACAATAGAGGGTATGATTATATTAATAAACATTAGATGGGTATTATGATATTGTATAACATTATATGGTATTAACTATATTGTATAAACTCTAGGTATTTATTATCTTATATAACATTATATGGGTATGATTATATTGATAACCGTATTGGGATGATTAATTAATAACATATATGGGTATATTATATTATAAACATTATATGTGTATTATTATATATATAAACATTATATGGGTTCTTATATAAAATGTATTGGGATTATGATATTGTATATACATTTATATGGGATTATTATATTATAAACATTATATGGGATTAGTATATTATATAACATGAGATGGGATTAGTATATTATATAAACATTATATGGGTATTATTAGTATTATGATAAGCATTATATGGATAATATTATATGATATAACATATATGGATATTATATAATAGAACATTATACTGGGTATATTATATATATAAAGATATGGGTATTACGATATAATAACATATATGGGTATTATTTAGTATATCAACATTATATGGGTATGATTATGTATAAAATGATATGGGTATACTATTATGTATAAACCATTATATGGGTATTATTATATTTATAACATTATAGGGTATTATTATAGTGTCTAACATTGTATGGGGTATATTATATTATATAAATATTGGGTTATTATTATTATATAAAATTATATGGGGGATTATTATATATATAACTATATGGGTTATTTATTAATTATATAACATATATGGGTAACTAATTATAACATTATATGGGTATGGTAATGATATATATAAATTAATGGGGGATATTATATTATATAACATTATATGGGTATTACTATTTTAGATAACCTTAATGGGTTTTTATATTCTATTATTATAACCTTCTATGGGTATTTTCAACTTCTATTCTCTAAACCCCTTCTCTGCCACACCACACACCTCTCCACACCCCCTCTTGTATCTAACCTTCGCGGATTTTTATTTCTCTCACATCTATGGGCTCCCCCTCCCCTTTACCCTACACCCGGGTATCCATGGGTCTGCCTATCTTCCCCTCCCATCCCTCTGGGTCGTATTCTATTATATAAACATGCTCTGGGATCTTATTATTGTTTCACCTTATGGGTATTTATGATCCCTATTTATTACCTTATCTGGTGAAGCTATTATATAACATTTATCTGGGTAGTATTCGATCTCTCCCATTCTCTGGGTCTCCACCTTATGTCTCAATTCTATGGGTCATCTACCCCACCCACCCTACCCACACACACCACCCCCCCACCAACGGCGCCACCCCCACCCTATTTATGCTCAACTATCAACACACCCCTTCTAAGGGCACCCCCACCCACACTCACTACATCCATCCCACTTCTATAACCCCCACCACCACCCCCCCCCCATTTCGATGGGTATTTATCTAGAACCCCAGCCAACATTATAGGGTATTACTATCCCAAAGATAACACCCTAGCAACCCCCCGCTATATGGTTTATCAACCCGCACATACAAACCAAGAACCACCAAAGACAGACCGCCACGTTCACCATATTATATTATAACATATATGGGTATTATAATATTATAAACATTTATGGGTATTATATATGATATAACATTATTGGGTATATGAGTAGATAACATTATATGGGTATTATTATATTGTACCACAAATCCCCTATATGGATATTATTAATTATATACATTCTATGGGTTATTATTATATATAAAATTATATGGGTATTACTAATTGTATAACATTATATGGGTCGGTTTATATTAGATAACATTTAGGGATTATTATATTGGGATAAAACATTATATGGGTATTATTATCATTATTATAACATTATAGGGGTATATTAAGTATCTAACATTTAGGGATTATTATAATATATTATACCAATATGGGTATTATTAATTGTGATGAACATTATATGGGTAATTATATTGTTATAAATACTATGGGTATTATATTATAACATTATATGGAAGTGGTATTATATTATTGTTAAACATCGTATATGGGTATTATTATGATAACATTAGTACGGGTAATTACTTTTTAATTTAGAGTTGTATTTTTAAACAATATGGGGAATATTATATTTATAACATCTATAAGAGGTATATGTTAATTATATGGCTATATTATGTACCTAGCGGCTTATTAGTACATGGGTTTAATGACATACGGGATATTATATTGTATAAACATTATATGGGTATTATTATATTATAACATTTATGTGAGGTATCTTATATATATAAACATATCTGGCGTCTATTATTGCATATAACATATATGGGTATTATTATATGACATTGGCTATTATTATATATGTATAATTAATGGGTATTATTAGATTGCTATAACATTATAGGGTATTTATTATAGTTGTATAACCAATTAATGGGTATTATTATATAGTATAACATATATGCGGTAATATATTATAATATAGTTTATATATATAACATTGATAGGGTATTATTATGCTACATGTAGTATTATAACATTATATGGCGTTTTTATAGTGGTTATAACATTATATGAAGTATTGGATTATATTGTATAAATTATATGGGTATTATTATTATATTCTATGATATATTCATGCTAATTATAGGTGTATTTGCTATATTATGGTATATATATATAAAACATGTATATGGGTAATATTTATTGTATAAATATTGAAATATTGAACATTATATGGGTTTATTAGTATATAATTATCTGTATTTAGGTATAACATTATATGGGTATATTATATTGTTATAACATTATATGGTTAGATATATACATATTGGGATTACATTATATTGGGTATTATTATATATATTATCAATTAATTAGTATATGGTATATATATATGGGCTATTACATTATTGATATATAATATTGGGTATAATTATGATTTAATGTTAACATTATAGGGTATTGATATGGTATAAATTATAGGAATAGTATATTGTTAACAGTTATAGGGCCGTTGATTCATATTGTATCAACATTATAGGTTATTATTGTATTATTGGATATAATGCTATACATATTATGGGTAGTATTCTAATTGATATAACATTATATGGGATATAATAAATTATAGGTATTATTTAATATACAATTATATGGGTGAGATATTATATACATTATAGATTCTATATGTTTGAACATGATATGGGATTAATAGTAAATATAGCGGATTATATTGTCATAACATATTACGGGATTACTTATATTGTATAAACATTTATATGATTATAGGTTATAACATATATGGTATTATATAATGATCAGGGTATTATTAATATTATAACAAGTATATGGGTATTTCTAATTTATAACATTCATATGAAGTTATATTATATTGTATATAACATTATATGGGTATTTATATTGTATAACTTATGGGGTATTATTATGTTGTATAACATTATAGTGGTAAATGTATCATTCGGTATATATTATATAACATTATATGCGGTATTATTATATTGTATAACATTTATGGGTATATATTAATACATATGGGTATATATTATATAACATTCTATGGAATTTTATTAGTATATAACATATATGGGTTTATTATTAATTACATTATAACGAATATTATTATAACATATGGAAATTATTATATTATTAACATAATAGGGTATATATATTATAACATTATATGGGTATTATTATTGTATAACATTATATGGATATTATATTTATATAACATCTATATGGGGTATCTTATTCTGTAAACATGTATATGGGTCGTTATATATGTATAACATTATTAGGGTATTATTATAGGTCCTTAGTACTTATAGAGTATATATTATTATAATTATATGGCGTTATTGACTATAGTATATAAAATATATGGAATTGTACTTTTATGGGGATTATATAACATCGTATATACTTGGATTATATTATACTTATCGGATATACATGTATAACAAATCGTCATTGCATTATAGGGATTATTATATTGTATAACATAATGAGGTTGTTATTGCTAAAATTATGAGTATATATATTGACTATATGGGGTCATTATTATATTTTAAACATTATATGGGTATTATTTATGTATATTATGGGGATTTCTATATAACATTTATAGGCGTATTATTAATTGTATAACACTTATGATGGTATTATATTTGTAATAACATATATGGGTATTATTATATGGATAACATTATATGCGGTATTATATGATCTATATTTATGGATATTTTGTATAAATTATGGCTATTATTATATTTATAAATTTATATGGGTATTGATAAACATTATATGGGTTATAGTATATGAACATTATATGGGTAAATATTATTATTATATGAATATTATATGTATAACCATTAATGGGTTATTATTATGTATATATAATTATATGGAGTATTAATATATTAGTATAACATTATATGGGTATTATTAATGTTATAACATTATATGGGGATTATTTATATTGTATAACAATTATATGGAGTATTATTATTGTATAACATATATGGGTATTACTTATTGTATAACATTATATGGGTTCTACTCATAGTTATATTCAATATAGGGATTATTATTAGTATAACATTATAGGTGTATTCTATTATATATGCTAGAACATTATACTGAGTGTATTATTATATTATAGATAAAGTATAGGGGTATATTATATTGTATGTAACATATATGGGTTATTATATTGTATATAACATTATAGGGGTATTACTATATTGTAAAAATAGTGGGTATTATTAATTTGTACATTAAGTATTATATGTGAAATTATATGGTATATTAGATTGTATAACATTATATGGTGTATTTTATACGTATGTTATAACATTATTATGGGTATTATATATTGTATAACATATATGGGTATTATTAATTGGTAACATTAAGGGTTTATTATTATATTGTAATACATTATATGGGTATTATATATTGTGATAACATATATAGGGGTTATTATATAGTTATAACCTATATGTGGTATTATTATATTATAACATTATATGGGCTATAATGTAAAAATACTATGGTATTGATATTGATAACATTATGTAGGTGACAAAGTCGATACCCAGGGAGTCCATCGATTTGTCGCAGGTTGCGGTGGATGGAGGGTATATTCCACCTGGGGTTCAGACGCTACGTTCTGTAGCAAGCTCCGGAATAGGGTGTGTGGCGTTCTGTCACCATGGTAGAGGTTAGAAAACCCTTAGTTGGGTCCGGGCTGACCAGGTGCAGCAGTGGGCGGGCGTAGTGGTGGATCGATTGTTTCCGTTTTTAGAGATCTACTGAAACCAGGGTCACCAAAGAGTGAACAAGCAGCTTTGTAAGATCTCGCAGAAGGGAGGGGGCGGGACACAGAAAAGTCAGTTACGGGTGTTGTTTTTGGAGGAGGTGTGGCTGTTTCTGCTCTGAGCCGGTGTTGCAGGCTGCGTGGGGGGACTGGGTTCTAGCTGATGGAAATTTTGGCCAGAACTGGCCCTTTTTGCTTTATGAATGAATTGTGATGGTCAAACTGCACAGTGACTGTGTTTGGAAACGTGCTGACAAAGAATCTGTTCCTTGGATACACACCGTCTAGTGCTGCTACTCCCGCCCTGAGTATCACCATCTTAGCGTTGATCCCTCACCCCATCGGATATATGAGGTATTATTATGTAACGTAAACATTATATGGGCGGGTAATATATTGATAACATTATACGGGTATGATAATTATTGTTGTAACCTTAGTAGGGTATTATTACTGTATTATAACATTATATGGGTCGTATTTATATTGTAGAACATTATACGGTATTATATATTGTATAACATTATATGGGTATTAATATATTGATAACTAGTATAGGGTATATTAGATGTGTAAACATTTACGGGTATTATTATACTGTATAAAACATTAAGGGGTATATGATATGTATAACATTATACGGGTATTAGTATATGTATAACATTACGGGATACTATGATTGTATAACATTTTATATGGGTATTATTATAGTGTATAAATGATATGGTATATTATACTGGATAACAGGGATAGGGGTATTATTCTACGGTATAAACATTATAGGGTATATTATTATATGTATAACATTATATGGGTAGTATAATATGTATAAACATTATACGGGTGTATGAGTCTATTGGATAACATATATGGGTTATTATTATATTGTAAACCTTATACGGGTTTATTATATTGTATAACATATATGGGTATTATATTTGTAACCATTAGGGTATTATTTGTATATTGATAACAGTATACGGGTTATATTATTTTGTATAAACATTATATGGGTATTATATATTGTATAACTTATATGGGTGTATTATTATATTGTATAACAGTATATGGGTCTATTATATTGTATAACATTATACGGCTATTATATATTTTATAAACATTATATGGATATTATTATATTATATAACAGTTATAGGGTATTATTAGTATTATATATAACATTATAGGGTGCTTTGCTATATATAACATTAGTGGTATTATTATATTGTAAAATTATACGGGATTATTATATGTATAACATTATATGGGTATGATTATAGTGTATAACATTATCGGGTAGTATTATATTGTATAACATTACATAGGGATTATAATTGCTATAACATTATGTGGGTATTATATATTGTTATAACATTATGGATATTAGATTATATAACATGGGTATTATATTATATACATTATATGGAAAACTATTGTTTTATATACAAACATATATGGATATTTTATATATTTAAATTATCTGGAAATTATCCTATTATATAACAGTATATGGAAATTCTTATATTATATAACATTATATGGGGTATATTAATCTGATTAACATTATAGGGTATAGAGATTATAAATTATAAGGATATTATTATATGTATATAACATTGATATGGATTATTATATAGTATAAACATATAGGGAAGTTAGTTTATTGTAGGAACATTGATCCAGGTATGATAATTATATAACATTTACTATTATTATTAATTGAATATAACTTATATGGGTTTATTATATTGATAAACATATATGGGTATTAATATATTGTTGTATAACATATATGGGTAGATGTATACTGTATATAAAATTATAGGGTTTATTTTATTGCTAAACATATATGGGTTATTTTATATTGTATAACATTATACGGGTTATATCATATTATAGAACATACGGGTAGTATATATGTATAAACATTATATGGTATTATTATATTATATAACTTATACGGGTTCCCTAGCTGGTGAGGATATTGTATCAAATATGGGTCATTATTAGTTGTATAAAATATGTAGAAATATATAACACTGGATATTAGATGTATAAAATTATTGATAGCTAATCATATAAATTATGGGTTATTATATATTGATAACATCATGTAGATATTATATTGTTATTATACGGTATATATATCAATAATTTATAGGGGTATTATAAATATAACATTATGTTTATATATGGATAACAATTGATACGGGTATTATTTATATTTAACTTTATGGGTACATTTATTATCTAAATTATTAGGTCTTATACGATTGTTAACCATTATAGGGGTATTGATTATATTTATATAACACGCATATTTGTATCTTATTATATCTTTAATATTCTATTGTATTATTATATTAACTAACACTATCTGGGTATTATATATTGTAT